>CM046854.1:62826898-63123420 GCA_025617745.1 Heliocidaris erythrogramma
TTTGCTTATATAGAGCTTAATATCAGGGAACATGTTTGGACCCCCCCCACCCCCCTCATCATCGCAGTGTTTGCTTATATAGAGCTTAATATCAGGGAACATGTTTGGACCCCCCCCACCCCCCTCATCATCACATAAATATTAATAGAAATTTCATAGCAAATAACTTTAACAAAAATAAAAACATCTAGTCCGAAGCCCCCCTCCAACTCTCACCCTCTCCTCCCTGGTGCAGTTAGAGTTGATTACTATCTGTTTTGGACATAAGTTTGTATTTGAAGGGACAAATTAAGATTATGCCCTTTAGTTACGGCTTTACCAAAAGGCAAAAGCGCTGTCCAGAAAAAGAAGAAAGAAATAAAGAAAATAACAAAATACAAACATCTTGATTAAGACCTTTCGCTCTGGGCCGATCGACATGTACCACAATATATACGCGTGCTTTATTTCGGCACTGAGCACTCTTCGTATTTAAACTCTTTGGTCGAGCGCGCTAGTGTTTTGTGTTGCATGCTGAGATATTCGAGGCGAAAAAACAAATGTAAGTATCTTTCATAAATGATGAGTTAGAATTTGTAGGGTTGTGTAATTTTAATTTTTAAATAGTTTTAACTGTACAATTATCGAAATTATTATAGTGTTAGATATAATTGACTCCAGAGGCAGAGCACTCAAACAAAGTATAGGTATGCCCGTTCGTGGAAATTGGTCAGGTTAGTCCTATATGTTGTGATTTGTGTAGTCTGTATGAATCACAATATGTGGGACAGGCAAATCCAATGCCAATGGGCTGGGCCCTAACACTAACAGTAACAAAGAGACCACTCGAGACTTCATGTGCACAAATGGGTGACCGTTTTTCATGTAGTGGTGGCTCTCCAATCTGCTTTGAATTCAGCCTTTTATAAAAAAATTCTGAAATATTGATTTCATGTGGATAGCACTCATAGCTACATTCCTAAGGCTATACTTCGTGTGTGTAATGTAGCAGTCATACATAGCCAAGATTGGCTTCGTGAATGTAAAAAAAAAAAAAAATGGCTAGGCCTATACGCCTTCTACATCACGAAGCCAGGCGTTCTTACCAGCAATCTAACTGCGCACGGGTTAGCAGGACTGGAAAATGCCCTGAAATATCACTCTTCTGATAACTCTCGCGAGCGACCGACAGCCCCTTCACCACAGCGTATCCTCCTAGGAAAACGTTTAGATTTAGAATGTCTTTTTGATCGTACGTATTTTTACAAAAAATCCAAAAAAGATCGTAAGAAATTTCCGAAAACTCACCAGTGTTTGTGTGTATCCATTGTCATGCCTTATCTGCATGACAAGAGGAGGCATGGATACACACAAACACTGGCGAGTTTTCGGAAATTTCTTACGATCTTTTTTGGATTTTTTTGTAAAAATACGTACGATCAAAAAGACATTCTAATTCTAAACGTTTTCCTAGGAGGATACGCTGTGGTGAAGGAGCTGTCGGTCGCGAGAGTTATCAGAAAAGTGATATTTCAGGGCATTTTCCAGTCCTGCTAACCCGTGCGCAGTTAGATTGCTGGGTAAGAACGCCTGGCTTCGTGATGTAGAAGGCGTGTAGCCTTTTTTTTTTTTTTTTTTTACATTCACGAAGCCAATCCTGGCTATGTATGACTGCCTACATTACACACACGAAGTATAGCCTTAGGAATGTAGCATGAGTGCTATCCACATGAAATCAATATTTCAGAATTTTTTTATAAAAGGCTGAATTTCAAAGCAGATTGGAGAGCCACCACTGCATGAAAACGGTCACCCATTTGTGCACATGAAGTCTCGAGTGGTCTCTTTGTTACTGTTAGTGTTAGGCCAGCCCATTGGCATTGGATTTGCCTGTCCCACATATTGTGATTCATACAGACTACACAAATCACAACATATAGGACTAACCTGACCAATTTCCACGCACGGGCATACCTATACTTTGTTCGAGTGCTCTGCCTCTAGAGTCAATTATATCTAACACTATACTAATTTCGATAATTGTACAGTTAAAACTATTTAAAAATTATATTAACACAACCCTACAAATTCTAACTCATCATTTATGAAAGATGCTTACATTTGTTTTTTCGCCTCGAATATCTCAGCATGCAACACAAAACACTAGCGCGCTCGACCAAAGAGTTTAAATACGAAGAGTGCTCAGTGCCGAAGTAAAGCACGCGTATATATTGTGGTACATGTCGATCGCCCAGAGCGAAAGGTCTTAATCAAGATGTTTGTATTTTGTTATTTTCTTTATTTCTTTCTTCTTTTTCTGGACAGCGCTTTTGCCTTTTGGTAAAGCCGTAATTAAAGGGCATAATCTTAATTTGTCCCTTCAAATACAAACTTATGTCCAAAACAGATAGTAATCAACTCTAACTGCACCAGGGAAGAGAGGGTGAGAGTTGGGAGGGGGGCTTCGGACTAGAAATTAATAGAAATAGAAATTTCTATTAATATTTATGTGATGATGGGGGGGGGGGGGGGTCCAAACATGTTCCCTGATATTAAGCTCTATATAAGCAAACACTGCGATATCTGACGGAATGTCGGGAAAAGTTATTTAAATATAATAATGTGCTATTATTTTCTATTAAATCAGAATATTTCATTTGATATGATTTATGGAAATTTTAGTGATTATAGACCTGCAATGTAATTTTATTAGCCTTATTCTTTTAAAATTCAAGACAGAAAAGGCTTTAATAAAATGAGATTGCGTGCGAGCAATTCCTTATATAAATATAAAGATTACATTAAGAGTGGCGTATCCAAGATTATATATCCAGGAATGTACGTGCCCCCTATGTGCCAGCCAAAACCAAATCTGACATATCTTAGTTACACATCGAATGAAAGGAAATGTGTACCCCCCCCCCCCCTCCCACAGAAAGAATCTGGAAACTGATACATTTTTTCCTTGCTTGTCCTAAAATTCAAAATAGAATGCATCTGACGATTTTTTTGTCAGGCGTGAGCCTTCCCCTCTCCTTGCATCCCTGGATACGCCACCAATATAACCAACTATACGGTAAGTTATTTGTAATATTCTGCTGTAGAAATGTGAGACGACAGGCTAAGAAAACAGTAGGGGCTTGCTCCGAAGCCATCACGAACGCAATAGGGCCTTTACCGATAGTACGAAAAGGGGGATGGCCTCCGTGTTTTGAATTGAATTAACTAGTAACCAAAAATATAGCAGCTGATGATATAATGTAATTATTACCAATCCTATTCTGTCTTTGTAGGAATATCCCATTACTTTTGCCCCATCTCTCTTTGTCTCTCCCCCCCCCCCTCATTTTTCTCATACTCTCTTTCTCTCTTACAACAGATCCTTAAAAATGACTCCATAGAATTGAGGAAAAAATAATGATCTCTTATTTTTTTAATTTGTGTTTTTATTACGAAATCAACAGAAATTACAACAATTACAAGTGATTGAAATGATTAAAAAAAAAATCACTGAGCAAAAAAAAAAAAAAAAAAAACCCAACAAAAAACAAACAGTAAAAATAAAGCAATTGGAACAAAAAGAAAATAAAATAAAAATGATCTCTTATTGCTCCCCCCCCCCCCCAATCTTTCAATTTAATGAGATCGACCACCAACACTATGCAATTATATTCTTCACATACATCCGTATATGCCAACCCAAGTTGGCATATACGGGATCTTGCCTAAATTGTGAAAAAACCCGGATCGAGCACCAAATTTAGTTTGGAAGCCCAAGAGCCTAACAATGTCGTTCTATTAACCCTCCGAGAAAAAGTTGTAAAAAGGCCCACCTCGCAAGACTGACCTCACAGTCCGGGCATGGATCAGTGGCGGATTTAGGAGGCTTTTAAATAAAATTGTATTGCCCTTTATAACTGATAACTCTTTTGGCTTGTCAGAGAATTATGGAGGAAAACTGGACTAATAATATCTGATACCCTACACCCCTCCACTGAGCGACTTTCGGAGGGCTGGCGAGATGAAAAAAATTTGCCACTAACCCCCCGTGAAGGGTAACGATTACGAAATCAAAAGTAACGATTACAAAATCAAGAGAAACGATTACGAAATGAATTTTGTGTACCACGAAAAAAATTTTCGTGTACACAAAAGTTATTTCGTGCAACGAAATGTATTCCGTACCGAACGAAATCAATTTCGTGTACACAAAAGTTATTTCGTGGCAACGAAATGTATTCCGTCCCGAACGAAATCAATTTCGTCTACACAAAAGTTATTTCGTCGCAACGAAATGTATTCCGTCCCGAACGAAATCAATTTCGTCTACACAAAAGTTATTTCGTCGCAACGAAATGTATTCCGTCCCAAACGAAATCAATTTCGTGTACACAAAAGTTATTTCGTCGCAACGAAATGTATTCCGTACCGAACGAAATCAATTTCGTGTACACAAAAGTTATTTCGTCGCAACGAAATGTATTCCGTACCGAACGAAATCAATTTCGTGTACACAAAAGTTATTTCGTCGCAACGAAATGTATTCCGTCCCGAACGAAATCAATTTCGTGTACACAAAAGTTATTTCGTCGCAACGAAATGTATTCCGTACCGAACCAAATCGATTTCGTGTACACAAAAGTTATTTCGTCGCAACGAAATGTATTCCGTCCCGAACGAAATCAATTTCGTGTACACAAAAGTTATTTCGTGGCAACGAAATGTATTCCGTACCGAACGAAATAAATTTCGTGTACGGAATTGCGTTAAGTTGCACACATAATGGATTTCGTTCAACGAAAGCAATTTTGTGTACACGAAATTTATTTCGTCGCGACGAAATAATTTTCGTTCGGTCCCAAAAGTCATTTCGTTGCAACGAAATTGATTTCGTGTACGCAATTTACATTTCGTACCGCGAAACTGTATTTCGTGGTTACGAAATTAATTTTGTGAACGCAATTACATGACGAACCAACGAAAAAGTATTTCGTGTACGGAATTGCATTTTGTAAAAAAATTCGTACGAAATTGTGTAAACTTGGACGGAAAACGTGGCTTTACACTTGGCGCCCCATACATTGCAACATGTGATGCTGTTGGAGGTAAACCACAAGAAACCATTACATGGATCCTCAATGGAGAAATACAGACTGGTGGCAATGGGAACGCCATAGCGGAAACATACCCAACAGCTACACCACCTTTATCTAACACGAAAAGTGTGTTCACATTTCAAGCAACCCCAGAGAATCATCTACAGACCCTGGTGTGTCAAGTCTCTGGACATGACATTGCTGAGCTGAATGGAGAGAAACCTAGAGATTTAGATATCCATAGTAAGTCTGATTTGAACAAGTGGATTTACATGTATTTTTTTTTTACTTGTTTGAGACAGTTTACATGTGCTGCAAAAGTGGAATTTTTCACGCGATTATGTTTTCGCGCCGAGTATGGTGAATTTCACGCGCTAGGCTCACGAATCAAAGCATATAAACAAAAATGTTCGCGTGTTTTTATTTTCGCGCAAATTTCATACCGCGTGAAATGCTCGAAAATTTCCGCACCGCAAAATATTCCACGTTTACACTCTTTGTTTTACTTCATGTACAGAACATGAATTCATATTGGAAAAAGTGTATGTCCTGGATGAAATATATTCTGAATTACTTCATTTTTTCAGTTGAACGAGGATAGCCACCATTGTGTTTCTTCACCAAAGAAGTCACAATGTCAAAGTTACATTAATATACGGTAGTAGATGTAAGGAGGGGGAGCAGGCTTTCTGTGAAAGGACATATTTTTGTATCCAACCTGTATATTTTGGACATGATAGTTATTTGAAACCACTGTACTCTGCCATAGGAAGAAGTGTACAGTGACATTGGAAGATTGTATTAGGAATAGAAAATTCAAGTCATACTTTCATTTTTCTCCAAAATTTTAAGTTAAAAAACTTGCACTGAGGCATAGGATGCCAGACATTCATTCATTACTGTAATTGCTTTTGATGAATTTGATTTAATTTTCTCTTATGTTTCTTCAACACCCCAGCTTACCCGGCCACTGCCAATACAATTGTTGGAGTAGATTATGTAACCGAGGGAACAAGCATCATAGTGTCATGTAATGCAGAAAATGAACCTCGTCCAGTAATGAGGAACTACTACATATACTCCAATGACTCACTGATACATCAATCTACAGAAGGAGGCAACCAAGTCACTGTTTCTGATCCTGAGGCGGGTACACAGTTCACATGTGTGGCTGGCAATTATCTTGGAAATACATCAATAAGTGAAGGTCTGTGAAGTTGTTTTGATATTCGTTATTCGATATTCGATATTTGATATTCATTTGATATTCATTTGATATTCATTTGATATTCAAAATTGCCTAAAGTCGGATTTTTTTTTGACGTATACCTGGCGCCCACGATCCCCGATCTAATGCCATGATGACCTTGACCTTGACCCCTCAAGGTCACAGTCTAAAATGGCGCCAAAAATTAATACTAGCTTTTTGACGAAATGAAAGTGGCCCAAAATCCAAAATTTTTCACCCCTGCCTGGCACCCACGGTCCCCGATCTAAATGCCATGATGACCTTGACCTTGACCCCTCAAGGTCACGGTCAAAAATGGCGCCAAAAATGAATACTAGCTTTGCGACGAACTGAAAGTGGCCCAAAATCCAAAATGTTTTCACCCCTGCCTGGCGCCCACGGTCCCCGATCTAATGCCATGATGACCTTGACCTTGACCCCTCAAGGTCACGGTCAAAAATGGCGCCAAAAATGAATACTAGCTTTTTGACGAACTGAAAGTGGCCCAAAATCCAAAATTTTTTCACCCCTGCCTGGCGCCCACGGTCCCCGATCTAATGACATGATGACCTTGACCTTGACCCTTCAAGGTCACGGTCAAAAATGGCGCCAAAAATGAATACTAGCTTTTTGACGAACTGAAAGTGGCCCAAAATCCAAAATTTTTTCACCCCTGCCTGGCGCCCACGGTCCCCGATCTAATGCCATGGTGACCTTGACCATGACCCCTCAAGGTCACGGTCACAAATAGCGCCAAAAATGAATACTAGCTTTTTGACGAACTGAAAGTGGCCCAAAATCCAAAATTTTTTCACCCCTGCCTGGCGCCCACGGTCCCCGATCTAATGCCATGATGACCTTGACCTTGACCCCTCAAGGTCACGGTCAAAAATGGCGCCAAAAATGACTACTAGCTTTTTGACGAACTGAAAGTGGCCCAAAATCCAAAATTTTTTCACCCCTGCCTGGCGCCCACGGTCCCCGATCTAATGACATGATGACCTTGACCTTGACCCCTCAAGGTCACGGTCAAAAATGGCGCCAAAAATGAATACTAGCTATTTGACGAACTGAAAGTGGCCCAAAATCCAAAATTTTTTCACCCCTGCCTGGCGCCCACGGTCCCCGATCTAATGACATGATGACCTTGACCTTGACCCCTCAAGGTCACGGTCAAAAATGGCGCCAAAAATGAATACTAGCTTTTTGGCGAACTGAAAGTGGCCCAAAATCCAAAATTTTTTCACCCCTGCCTGGCGCCCATGGTTCCCGATCTAATGTCATGATGACCTTGACCTTGACCCCTCAAGGTCACGGTCAAAAATGGCGCCAAAAATGAATACTAGCTTTTTGACGAACTGAAAGTGGCCCAAAATCCAAATTTTTTCACCCCTGCCTGGCGCCCACGGTCCCCGATCTAATGCCATGATGACCTTGACCTTGACCCCTCAAGGTCACGGTCAAAAATGGCTCCAAAAAATGACTACTAGCTTTTTGACGAACTGAAAGTGGCCCAAAATCCAAAATTTTTTCACCCCTGCCTGGCGCCCATGGTCCCCGATCTAATGACATGATGACCTTGACCTTGACCCCTCAAGGTCACGGTCAAAAATGGCGCCAAAAATGAATACTAGCTTTTTGACGAACTGAAAGTGGCCCAAAATCCAAAATTTTTTCACCCCTGCCTGGCGCCCACGGTCCCCGATCTAATGCCATGATGACCTTGACCTTGACCCCTCAAGGTCACGGTCAAAAATGGCTCCAAAAAATGAATACTAGCTTTTTGACGAACTGAAAGTGGCCCAAAATCCAAAATTTTTTCACCCCTGCCTGGCGCCCACGGTCCCCGATCTAATGACATGATGACCTTGACCTCGACCCCTCAAGGTCACGGTCAAAAATGGCGCCAAAAATGAATACTAGCTTTTTGACGAACTGAAAGTGGCCCAAAATCCAAAATTTTTTCACCCCTGCCTGGCGCCCACGGTCCCCGATCTAATGACATGATGACCTTGACCTTGACCCCTCAAGGTCACGGTCAAAAATGGCGCCAAAAATGAATACTAGCTTTTTGGCGAACTGAAAGTGGCCCAAAATCCAAAATTTTTTCACCCCTGCCTGGCGCCCACGGTCCCCGATCTAATGTCATGATGACCTTGACCTTGACCCCTCAAGGTCACGGTCAAAAATGGCGCCAAAAATGAATACTAGCTTTCTGACGAACTGAAAGTGGCCCAAAATCCAAAATTTTTTCACCCCTGCCTGGCGCCCACGGTCCCCGATCTAATGCCATGATGACCTTGACCTTGACCCCTCAAGGTCACGGTCAAAAATGGCTCCAAAAAATGAATACTAGCTTTTTTACGAACTGAAAGTGGCCAAAACATTTTCCACCAAAAGGGCCTTCCACGGTTCCACCCCCCCCCCCCCCCCACCTACATAAAAAAAAGGGAGAAGGAAGGAAAAGGGATAGATGAGAGAAAGGGGAAAACTGAGGCAGAGAAAGGAAAAGGGGGAAGGGGGAAGGAGGCCGGAGGCGCGAAGGCCGAAAGGGTCTCATCTCCCCATCTCCAAGAAAAAACAAGAAAAAACAGAGAAGGGTGAAAGGGAAAGAAAAAAGAGGATATAAAGGGAAAGAAAACGCGGAGGAATAAGAAAAGAAAAGAACCGAAGGGATAAAAGTTTCCTGGAAATGAAAAAAAAAGCTTACTATTAATTAAGTAATTTAAATGCTTATCAAAGGCATTACCATCCTGAATATCTATATGTTAAAATTTAAGAATAACAATTTCATCTCAATTGATAACAGATGGGTGAACATAATTTTGCTGTAAACTAGTTTTGCTATATGTGCTGTATAATTAAAATGATTTGTTTGTTAATTCTATTACGTGCAGTATTTTGTTATTAATGTGTTTATAAAGTATTGCAAAGTCAAAAGCACTATTTAATAAAGATATTTCTATGAGGGGAAAAATCGGGCATTCCCCCCCCCCCCCCCCCCCCCCCCACCATAACGATAGAGAGAGAGAGACGGGAAAGAGATCTTTTCTTTTCATTCCAAATTCCATTTTGTATTGAACCTAATAGCAATTTATTGGGGCTCTTTTGCAACTTGCGAGAGCTAACATGATGCAATTTCAGGTGCGATTTCCTTAATAGATATCATGCATATAGAGCATATCAATAAAGTCTATTTTTTGAATCATAACATTACCAGTCAGACCCAACTCCGTAATACCGAGCACAGGTATATACTCCGAAAACGGCGTATAGAACAAGATGAATATAGAGCCCTCATCGTTCAGTGCGAGGCAGTGTGTACAAAAGGCATGGGGAAAATCGTGCAGTGTCGACCTGCTGTTGATAATATATTTTTCAAAAATAATGCTGCGGATATATTTATTTCAAATGTTTGTCATTTGAAATTAACTTCACATGACGAATCATTCAAGGATTTTGAAGATAATTGACACGCAGCATTATTTTTAAGAATATGTATATCGTTGGCAGGTTGACTTTGCAAGATTTTCCACATGCCTTTTGTACACACTGTCTCATACTGAACGATGAGGGCTCTATATTCATCTTGTTCTATACGCCGTTTTCGGAGTATATACCTGTGCTCGGTATTACGGAGTTGGGTCTGACTGATTACCGTGTCCGATATTGTCTCTATTATCTCGTGCGACAATTAATGACTGGTTTGCACAAAAAATATTAGTGCTTTTCCTTTTGAAATTTGATTTACAGAATTTATGCCATTTCAGTCTTTTCAGATACATAACTGTTTGATATCTTCGCCGACTGTAGCCGAGGAGTAATGATTTGCCACAGTAATGGACATCGCCACTCCGCGCCTTTTTATGGTCTCCATTGCGTTAGTAGATGCCAGGAAAACATCACTTACGGGGGTTCAAAATAGCCAAAAAATTGGCTCGCCGCTTCGCGGCTTTTTATGGTCTCCATTGCGTTAGTAGATGCCAGGAAAACATCACTTACGGGGTTTCAAAATAGCAAACAAATTGGCTCTCCGCTTCACGGCTTTTTATGGTCTCCATTGCGTTAGTAGATGCCAGGAAAACATCAATACGGGGGTTCAAAATAGCAAAAAAAATTGGCTCGCCGCTACGCGGCTTGCGGACATCGCCGCTTCGCGGCTTGTAGACGATGCTCCGCATCGTCGTTGGGTCAACACCCCCCCCCCCTTGGAAAAAAGCTAGATCCGCCCCTGCTCAGTGTTTAGGGCGGATTTCGAGGAAGTTAGCGTACATGACCATAATGACACCATCAGAAACAGACGTTAGTTATTACCGAACAAAAGATGAATAAGTAGCCCCTCGAAATCATAGGTGTCAAATTGTAAATATTTTCTTTCGGAATTTAGAAACTTTAGTCATTATAATATGTATGGACTTTAAAAATTTCAGAATGTTCTTCCGGCGGGAGTGAAAGCCCTTTATAATTATGCTTTTGCCCCCCCCCCCCCCCCCGAGATCGTCAGATACGCCATTTGTCACCATTATTGTAGCAATATGTAGCTCACATGGGGGGGGGGGGGGGGGGCACTCAACCTGTTTTAGGATGTGGGTGTGCCGCTGCCAATCTCAAAACAGGGGGGTAAGGAGCTAAATGGTTAATCGAGGAAGCTTAATTTGAAGGTCTAAGGAGCGAAAGGGCTCATGGGCAGAGCTAATTTTAGCTGCTCCCTATCTCACTACTCTGGTACACATGCGGTGCATGTGCTGAGCTGAGGCAGCGGTCGCAGCGCTGTTTTTAACACTGTACATGCACCGACCTCTGTGAACATGCCACTACCAAGAAATCATCTTTTCACACTAAATTTGAATGTAACCCCATATAAAACTGACTTGAAATCGTAAGTTTATGAAACAGTGAAGCTTTTCATGTATTAAGAAAACTACAATATTTTTGCAATAATCTGACATTTGATGTTAAATCTGATGATATTGGCGGGTGGCAAATGCCGCCCACGGCCAGCTGTAAGGATAACTCCCGGCGGATATAAACCGCCCACGGCCCGCTAGGGGTTAATAATAGCAATAGATCACAATTTTTACAAAAACATAAGAAATTATGAAAATAAAGAAATGCCAACTAATAAAGAAATCTGAATCACTCATTTCCTACCTATGTGTGCCAGAAATGAATCCCCTAGCCACTGATTGATGCTATACTTTTCCTTTGAGATTGATTTGGTTTGAAAGTGTGTGTTGAATAATGAAGCGTACGATTAAATTTTAACATAACATAAATATTCATATTCACATTTGGCGCCATTTTTGACCGTGACCTTGAGTGGTCAAGGTCAAGGTCATCATGACATTAGATCGGGAACCATGGGCGCCAGGCAGGGGTGAAAAAAATTTGGATTTTGGGCCGCTTTCAGTTCGTCAAAAAGCTAGTATTCATTTTTGGCGCCATTTTTGACCGTGACCTTGAGGGGTCAAGGTCAAGGTCATCATGGAATTAGATCGGGGACCGTGGGCGCCAGGCAGGGGTGAAAAAATTTTGGATTTTGGGCCACTTTCAGTTCGTCAAAAAGCTAGTATTCATTTTTGGCGCCATTTTTGACCGTGACCTTGAGGGGTCAAGGTCAAGGTCATCATGGCATTAGATTGGGGACCGTGGGCGCCAGGCAGGGGTGAAAAAATTTTGGATTTTGGGCCACTTTCAGTTCGTCAAAAAGCTAGTATTCATTTTTGGCGCCATTTTTGACTGTGACCTTGAGGGGTCAAGGTCAAGGTCATCATGGCATTAGATCGGGGACCGTGGGCGCCAGGCAGGGGTGAAAAAATTTTGGATTTTGGGCCACTTTCAGTTCGTCAAAAAGCTAGTATTCATTTTTGGCGCCATTTTTGACCGTGACCTTGAGGGGTCAAGGTCAAGGTCATCATGGCATTAGATCGGGGACCGTGGGCGCCAGGCATACGTCGAAAAAAAATCCGACTTTAGGCAATTTTGAATATCAAATGAATATCAAATGAATATCAAATGAATATCGAATATCGAATAACGAATATCAAAACAACTTCACAGACCTTCATATTTTATAATTATTCTCGTCAAGTGGAGAACTATTTCGCACAAAGCTATGCTTACCATATGCATCCTTCACTGCTATTATGCATCCTTATTTCGGCCAGGATTTGTCTTAATTTTTCCTTTTCCCCTTTTCCTTTTCCCTTTTTCTTTTTCCCTTTTTCTTTTTCCCTTTTTCCTTTTCCTTTTTTCCTTTTCCCTGTTTCCTTTTCCCCTTTTCCTTGCCGTTTCGTGTTTGTTCTGTGATATTGGTTTGTGTTTTCCAAGTAAGCACAGTTTGAACAATTTAATTTTCTCTGGCATGTCTAGGGGATCCACAAATTAAAGGTATTGCTTTTTAGTGGATCTCTTCAGAAAATAATGATTTCTTTTAATGATTTATCTTAATAATCTATTTATGTGTTCAGTGTACTTGTACATTTATAAAGAAAAAAAATGTTTTGTTCATATTTTCTGTAATAATACCTGTACAGCCATTGTTTTACTTTCTTTTGGATATGAAATGAATACAAATTTGAATCTGAAATAAGGAAATTGCATACTGATCAATTACCCAATCTAACCAATAGTCCAGCTATGTTTATTAAGAAATGCATCCATGTATACCGCGTTTTCTTGGGATTAATTAAAAATGACAAACTAATGCATTTCCAGGAATCAGTTCTATGACACATCCAAAAGGTATTTACCTTAATGATGATGATACAAATCCTTTAATATGATTCCCCTTCTTCAGTGTTTTCTTACAGTATTCCATTTTCTCTTTCCCGTTTTACTCTATAGGGGGTTGGTCCCTTGATCCGCCTATTTGTTGTAGATCCTTAAGGAAAGTGATTCGGGTTCTGGGCGCTGGAAAGAAAAGTTACGTCACGGGTGTTGGTATGTGAGTGCAAATGTCGCCAGACGAAGTTCCATCGATAATACAAATATTTTTGTAAATTTCGAGATTCGGCTTCAGTAAAATCTTCCTACCTATGTGTAATCCTAAATGAGCAACACGACCGTTTCATTTGATTTACCGAAATAGAAGAAATCATTGGATGAAGATCGAAACTAAAACGTCGTCCAAGAAATGGTGATCCATGCAGTGGCGTATCTAGGTATTATGGCGCCCGGGGCAAACAATGAAATTGCGCCCCCTCTCCGAGTGCCCAAACTTATCTTATTAGTGTAAAAGCGAGGGACCATAGCGACCGAACGGGAAATTTTTTTTTTTTAATTCTACAAAAACACAATTCCTTGTGCATGTTACCCAAGCAATTTTGCAATTGACCACTGCAATTTAGCGGTAGAGAAGTTCAAATTTTCTACATAGATAAATGGTTTACTATGTACTCACTTCTATTCTAAAATTCTAAAATTGGGTGCAAAATTTACGATAGCCTTGAGAAATAGTCGAGAAATTCAGCAAGGCGACCGAACGTTAAGATATTTTTTTATATGTTGAACCTTTGGAAATGCTGTTTCATAGACTTATCCTTTATCAGGGCTAAACATTTTAGCAAGAGTCAGATGAAACTGACATGATAGCGAGCAAAGCAACGACAATTACATCTTTATTTATGAAGTTTTGAACCCTTCAAGCTATTTAAGAAGTATATTCTGTGGCCGCAAAATTACAAGATTCTGAAAGAAAATAATTATGCAAGGGGGCAAAACGACCAACCCTCAAAAACTGTTTTTCTGCTGCATTTACATTGCGGATTGGGGCGCAAATGAGGATTATGATATTTCTACATTTCCCTTTTCTCTCTCTCTCTTGCGTTTTTGCGCCCCCTGCAAGTGCCGCCCGGGGCACTCCCCCTGCCTCCCTAGATACGCCACTGGATCCATGCATTTTCAGCAGGAAAAGCAATTTTCTGGGCCTTAATTAGTGAGGGCAGTTGGGGATGGGGGGGGGGGGGCGGTGAATAGGGTGACGGCCCTTCCCTTTTTTTCATCTCTTCCTAATTCCTTTAAATCTTCTGATTTTGATGACCATTCAAAGAGAGAGAGGCAAAGATCAATTCTCTAGACCGTATTTTGCGTGGACCGACGCGCCGGGGGGGGGGGGGGGGGGGGGGGTTATACCTGATACCCTCCAAAAGAAAGTAACCTCCTGACCTACAAACGTGTTCCCCTAAAAGAACATTATAACAGACCAGCCCCTTGATTCTATTTTCCCCCAAGTTTATGCCAGCTAAACTAAACAAAATCATGAGAAAGTCTGACAATGTCCACAAGTGTGAACAGACAAACGAACAAATAACCCCCCAAAAAGAAATAAAGGGGAAGGATTGACGTGTACCTGTGCCCCAGGTATGAGCAGCGATTTATTGTTACGGCCGTACATGGACCACGTATATTCCTTAATTTGATAAAATAAATTGAGGATAGACTTTTGGTCTAAACTGCCCTCTCCAGGAAAAGAAAAGAAACACGAAACAAACCAAATAAAAAAACCCACAACAGCAGAAAACACAAAATACGAAAACAAACAACAGCAAAAAACCCGAACTCGCACGACTGTAGTTGTGCTTGAGAATATCGTCCGCCAGCATTGCCAGAGCAAAGAGCATAGAGCCTTTGTCGTGCAGCTAATATGTTCCCGTGCAATCGCACTCTCAAATACTGAATTGATTTCATTCCCTGGAAAGCAACGAGAGGAACCCAATATGTCAGAAAGCTGTAAAGTGTTATACTTGATGTCTATTTTCGTCGTGAATTCAGGTATGTATTCATCTTTGTCATACAAATAACTTCACTCAAAGTCATTGTTCGTTGAATATTATATTCACAAGTAACAAATTTACTAAAATATAGTAAATTGTAAAATATAAATCTTACAGGAATATCCTGCAGGGAATGAGCAAAATATGTTTGTATTTATATATCTCACATCTTTAGACAGAGTAACCTGTTCATGCAGCTACATACACACTAAGAATAAAAGGTTCAGGTTTGGACCCTAAATGGAACACTGGCAGCACCTTTTTGGGTGCAATCTCGCATCCTTCATGAAAAGGGTGCACAAATGCACATTTTTGTTCTTGTTTGCACCCTTTAATGCCCGTTTGCACCTTTAAGGGTGCAGAAACGTTTGCATCCAAAAGGGTGCAAATTTGTACCTTTTCTAAAGGGTAGAACTCTGCACCCTTTTAGGGCGCAAGTTGTAGCTAACTGCACCCTTAAAGGCGCAAAAAGCTTCTTAGGGTGCAAAGTTGCACCCAAAAAGGTGCAACTTTTGAACGGTGCAAAATTGTACCTTTTTTCTTAGTGTGTATCAACAATAACATTGATAAAATAAAATTAGACTGGTTTACAGCAGGGCTCTATAAATTAAAATTTATATATTTGTCGGAGAACATACATGTATATACCTCAACAGTACGCTCGACATGCATTGATATGATTTTAATATGATGCTTATATAGGAAAGGGAAGTTAAACGGACAATAAAAAATTGTGTAGACCTGTACATAGACCTTCGGTGTGTGGGCTGTTAATAGGTTAATAGAATATAACGTCTCATTTAAATCTAATGATTCTAGCTAAATTGTCAACAAAGACTATTCACTTTTGGAATAAAATTATATGTAACAAATACTTCACCCTGATCATCTGAAATTATTCAAATCGGCAAGTTCTATAATTATAAACAAATTTTCTTCACGAGGAAGAACATATAATAAAACATTGTGATTTACATTGATCAATCAAAGAGCTTCATGCAAATAAGATAGCTTGGCGAAACGGAGTGGCAAGAAAAATCACGTCTGGAACCCAACGGCGACAGAGGTAATTTAAAAGTTGTAACTATAATTACATATATGTAATATTACGCCTGTCTGTATTAGACGTATTTTTACCCACTATATGGTGTAATGATAGGCCTATGTTTCTAACTTCATGCAATAAACTTTTGATTTTCAATTATGCATTTTGCTCTCCGGACGCGTCTTTTCGTGCCATGCATTTCACTAAGCTACATATGAAAGCATTCCTTGACCTGTCGTTTATCCGAGAGGATATTTGGGTATTTGAAAATTAATTTACATCACTGGTATCCGTGTGATCCCGAACGTGTATAAAAAATAATATGGCCGCGCAAAAGAAAACAAAATATTGAAAAAGAAGAAGAAGAAGAAGAAGAAGAAGAAGAAGAAGAAGAAATAAAAAGAAGAAGAATAAGATGAAGAAGAAGAAGAAGAATCATACACCATACATAATACATAATACGTAATACATAAAAGTCAGATACATAGGCATATTGACAATGCTGTGTACATATAAAAGTCTATAGATGCTTTGCAATTTGCAAAAGTGGAAGGATTAAAGAAAGCTACGCTTGTAAACATAGGCCCCACTGGTTGAAAAGAAGGAACAATAAATATGCATATACATTTAAGAAAGAGAAAGAAGGATAAATGGCACTTTATTGGAAAGGAGAGAGAGAGAGAGGGGTGAGGCTAAGAGAAACAAAGTGAATAGACGCTGTGTATGCACGATTGCACTACCTCTAAGAAATTCTGGAAAATGTATACGACCATTTAACTTTCCTTAAGTCGCATTAACCCATACCGGTGAACAGAGAAAATATTACGATAGATTTTAAGATCGGCTATGGAACCTATCCTTTACCATGCAGTTTATTTAACCCACCACGCCACATATTCTAGCCACTGATAAAAAGAATATAATAAATTTTGAAATTTTTCGCATGTTTCATCTTATTTTGGCTACTTCCCTTACATCCTACAGTTAATTTTTAAATGAAATGTGTTCTCTCATATATCTTTCTAATTAATTCAACTAAATAATATAATTCATTTCCAATCTACATAAACAAAATAAACGATTAAAGGAAACATTATTTTTTTGGCTATTTTTTAGACGATTTTTTTTTTTTTTTTTTGGGGGGGGGGCGGAAAATGCCGCCGACGGCTAGCTGCAAGGATAGCGCCCGGGCTGGAATATAGCTCACGGGACGAAAGGGCTTCCTGGAATCTGTACCTTTCTAACTAAAAGTAAGACCCACGGATCAACAAATAAAGTATAAGTGAAAAGAGCAATTTAGCAAGGCAACAATAGTCAAAATTGACTATTTTAAAACAACAACAACAACAACAGCTTACAGGTGTAGCTTTTGCTACAGTTGTTTTTGTAAAGTTGTTTTTGTAATTTTGTACCAGGTATCCATGGTCAAGTAACTACCCCATCATCTACTGCTGCTGCTCTTGGAGATGATGTATCATTGGAGTGTACCACTACACAGAATAATCCTACCTTTATTTGGGGTGATGGAGATGATGGGTTGCCTATATACATTGGGACTATTAGAGTTACAGGTGAACCAGCACATGCCAATATACAACTAGGTACTAGAAGTGATCTACGGATGTCTGTACTGAATATCAATGGCATTGCGATGAACGATAATGGAAACTACACCTGCTACCTTGCTGGACAACAAGCACCTAATGATGATGAGGAGATTATGGTGACTGTAGAAGGTAGGTAAATAGAAAATGTATACAGTGGCGGATCCAGGATTTTAATTCGGACAATTTCTGATAAAAAAGAAAGGTCATCAATTTTGGGGAAATTTTGTTACTCCCCAAAATTCTCTGACAGGCAAACAAACAAAAACAAAGCACACACATAAATAATAATAATAATAATAATACATAGCATTTATATTGCACTTAATACAAATGTTTCTAAGCGCCAAAGTATTACTACCCCGGCTCTAGCTAGGCTACCGAATTCGGTGCTCACAGCATTCAAGGAATAAATTCCTACCGGGTACCCATTTACTACACCTGGGTGGAGAGTGGCAAATGTAGATTAATGTCTTGCCGAAAGGGAAGGGGGGGGGGGATAGACGTCACCCTGTACCTTTTCTCTATAGAGAAAAGTTCGATAAATGAAAAGCTATTGAATGTATACAATTGCGCATGTCAGTGTGTGTCTAATGGACAGAGGAGACGATTTCTTGTCATGACATGGTGTGTGTGTGTGTGGGGGGGGGGGGGGGGGGGGGGGGGGGGGGGGGGGGGGGGAGTGAAATTCCAGAAAACAACAGCGACCAAACGGGAAGGGTCTGTATAGACACACCCAGAGAAGATTTAGAATTTTGGAGGATAACAACGTTGCATTCTAGGTCCTCGGTAAATTTTTATCTATGATTTTGCGACCTTGCATAGTGACCAAATGAGAATGAGAAATTTGTTTTAATTTGTGTTCATGACATTTTTAATTTTTAAATCACTTTTGATTTGGGGCGGAACCAGGATTTCGTAGATAAAGGAGCAACAATGTATTTTAAAAATTCAGACAAAGAAAAAAAATAACGAAAATATAAATGTCATCAAAGGAGGTGTCTTTTCACTGCAAATTATTTGACAAGCAACCCCCACCCCAACACCCCAAAGCAGAGAAAAAACACAAAATTAAAGAAAGAAAAAAAAATGAACAAAAAACAAAACAAAAAACAAAATAAAACAAAAAACGAAAAAGTAAATGAGGGTGGTAGAGAGACAGAGAGAGAGAGAGAGAGGGGGGGGGGGGGGGGGATGCCACTTTGATTTCAAATTGGGGGGGAGGGGCGCACAGAACCCCTGAATCCGTCACTGCTTGTGATCGCACATGCAAATCCAAGAATGATCTCTGCTCTAAATATATTTGTACCTCTATATTGTTTCAGCAAATTTCTAAATTCACAGATTTGGAGGGGCAACCCCAGTGAAAAGAGAGGTGTGTCTCCTCCCACCTGGTTTTGAAGCAAACGTCCTTATGCAAATTTACATTCTATAGCGTATGTGGTATCTAAAGGGTTTAAAGATCTTCTTATAATATTGTGAAATTTAACTTTATTATGCAAGAAAGGGTGGCGACTAAGCCATACGATAATCAATATAGGGATGGGAAAACTGCGTTATGCAGTAGAGGTGTTGTGGTAAGATGGAAGCATTGCTCATTGTTTATTACAAATTCTATTTAGAAAGTGTGTGTTATTATTAATATTATTATTAACATTATTATCATTATTATTATAATTACTATTTACTATTCCCTTCTCCTTCTGTTGTTTTATAGTTGGATCATCCTCAAAACCCATTATTTTGACATGTAATGATACCCACTACCAAGCAACATGTGATGTTGAACAGAGTAAACCAGCAGAAACCATAACATGGATCTTAGATGGTGATGAACAATCTGATGGCCTAGTGGTAACAGATCTTGGAGCTACTCAACCTCTATTTAGCATGAGGAGCACGTTCACATTTCTAGCAACCCCAGAGAACTTCAATGTAGAATTGGTGTGTAGCATCGATGGTCACCAAGTAACCAGATTGAATAGACAAGAATCAGGACTTGTGGATTGTCAAAGTAAGTATGATTTGTTTAAAGAAGAAACAACAAAAAGGTAAAATCAATCTTCTGATAGAGAAAATTGCAATGTTTAATTAACCTTACATTTCAACTACCCCATTCCCATTCCAGATGAAGATATAGACCCACATATTATAGCAAGAAGAGAGTATATGATTATATCGATAATTCAAGTTCATTTTACATCTAAATTGAGCTGTTTGATCCAAATTCATAGTTGACATTGCTTTGTTTTTTTTTGTTTTTTGTTTGTTTTCAGTAGTTATGTATTCATAATATATTATTTATATATTATTAAATATATATTATTCATGTATAACAATAGATAATGTGCAGTTATGTGTAACATTTCTATATAAACTCTCTGTGAGAGGCGGTGACAATTAGTTTAAAAATTACCTTGTTTTTAGAAAAGTATTTTGGATTGTGAGATTTCATTAATAGGTTACATTGATTTGATTTGTTTTGTTTTGTTTTTAATTCTTTTCCTGTTTGTTTAGAAATATTTTGTGAGCTTTCCAGAACTACATACTTATATATAAAGATTTGTGCTTTTTAAAAATATTATTATTATCTTGTGCTTGTGATCATTCCAACAATATATCAAGATGATTAACTTTTGAATTGTACTTTGTTTGTGTTCTCCTTTATTAATACAGGTCTTCCACAATCTGGAAGCATTGATATTATAATATCCGTTCAAGAATCAACTCTTGATGTGACGTGTGAAAGGAGTACTGCGGTTGACCAACCTACTCCAGCTATCATTAACTTCTATATCTACTCCAATGATACACTGATTCCCAAGTCTACAGATTCAGTCAACACTGTCACTGTACCAAAGCCTGAGCAGGTTACAGAGTTCAGATGTGTAGCTGGTAATTACCTTGGAAATACAACAGCTACAGAACCGTATGACCCTGACGGTAAGTGAATTTTCTATAATTTGTATGTTGTGTGTAAGTGATTGACAGACATGTGTGTTAGTTTTGGGTGTCATCTGTAAGATGTGCCTCTTCCAAACACGTCTGTTACAAGGTTCAAAATATGATTACATGAAACCACATGTGCGTTAATTGAGAAAGTACAAATTCAGCATTATAAAATTTATTTCATTTTTTTATTTTACCATGTTCAGTACCTGTATTCAATTCGAAAGAGCATAGGCCTAATTGAATATCTTTTCCCTCAAGTGTCACTAATGGCAGGTGTCAGTAATAAGGGAAAAAGTGAAATCCTTAAAATTTTTGTGATACGTCATGAACAACAAAAGAGAATTTACTTCAAATTCACTGTGCAAAGATAACGCAGAATGCTGAAACATTCAGCATTCCCCTTCGTATGTCATTTCAGTGGCAGGAAACTCTTGCCAGTCAGAGAAGCCAAAGCAACTTTCATGTCATGGTAAAAGGCATTGCTCTAGTGGTATTAAGCTTCATCAATCTGAGAGGGGCAATGAAGTGTGCACTCTGGAAAATTTTAGTTCTGTCATTTGTTTTATTTCACTACATAGCCTTTACATGTGTAGTGGAATAATCAACATGCATGTGATTGAAGTTAACTTACGAATGCAGGTTGGATTGAAGTCTGAATCATTTTGATTGAGATATTGTTTTTACATTTTTGAATTTTTTTGTTAATTAAACTTTGCAAAGTTACTGCACCGTTCTGTTTATATTTTTTAATTAAGATTTTCACCATTTCATGTCAGATATTTTTTTATATTCATTTTTCCTGTCTTTGATGCATCCTTGTATTCACTTGTTTTAATCTTCATTAGATATTGGTAAGTTTCCCTTATTATTGATATACTCAGAGTTTAATTTGCAAAATGCATACATAAAGGTGATTAAAAGCTATACCATATAGGTGCCAAGAATGGTATCAAATTCTTCTGAAATTACCGTTAGAATTTCAAAACAATCTTATTGAAAAAGAATATAAAATTTGTTGAACTCTTTCTTACAAAACATGATGATTTTTGTTTAAACTTCCAGGAATATTCTTTCCTAACATTTTATGGCATATCAATATACAATGCAGCAAATGTCAATACTATGTCAAAATGTTAAAAAATATGTTGAGTGGAGAGTGTGCACTATTATGTGAAGAGTCAAAATTGAATCAAATGACCAATACACTTTAAAAGGCTCAGTTACTTGTAACTGGGAATGAGCTAATTATTATTTCCTTTAAAACAAATGGGAAAACATACAGGTAAAAGGTGTTGTGGTAAAGTGGTTCATTCACTTGACTCTTAATCAAAAGGTTGAGGGTTCGAATCCCAGCCTGGCATTAACGTCCTTTGGCAAGACATTAATCCACATTTGCCACTCTCAGTTGTAAATGGGTACCCGATATGCTAGATCACTACATATTTGGCCGCCAAGCTATGACCGGGGTAATAATGTTGAAGCGCCAAGAGCGTCACGACGTTACGGACATGAGCGCTATACAAGAAGCCACCATCATTATTATTATTTATTCTGAAAGGGTGAGTAGCGTCCCCCCAGTTTTCCCGAAAGGGTGCGTTGGGAGTGTAGGGTCGCGTTGACTGGAACGCCACCATTCGTGAAAGCCCCCCCCCCCCCCCGGTTTTGCCGAAAGGGTGCATTGACTCTTTCTAAATTTGCTGTTATTATTATCATTAATTAGGGGCAGAACTAGGATTTTGTAAAGGGTGGGGGCGATACGCCCCTCCCTGGATCCGCTTCTAAATTTCTTTGTTTTTTTCCTATTTCATAGTGCTTTTTTCTTGAGGGAAGGGGGGGGGGGGGTATGCATTTCTTTGTTTTATTAGACTTGTAGAACTTTTTCAAAATTTCAGTTTCATCAGTCATCTGTATAGTGGGGTGTCATTTAGGGAAGGAGTTGGGCGCTGCATTGAGTCCCAAAAGTGACTGCACTATACATGTACATGTATGTACCTGAATGTTCTGATGAACTCTGTTTACACCGTATCCGGACACCTACCCCCTGGACAACCACCCCTGGATAACCACCCCAAGGGCAACCACCCTCTAGGACAACTACCCCCTAGGACAACTACCGCCTAGGGCTACCACCCTCTAGAACGACTACCCCCGGGACAATTACCCCCAGGAAAAAAAAAAAAATCCCCACATAAAATGACGATAACCCCGACAATCCCCCTCCCCCGGAACAAAATTTTAGCCCCCGCCCCCCCGGCCCCCTTCCCCGGGCAACTACCCTAGAATCCGGGGGGGGGGGTTGTCCGGGGGTAATTGTCCGGTGGGTAATTGTCCAGAGGGTAGCTGTCCTGAGGGTGGTTGTCCTAGGGGGTAATTGTCCTAGGTGGTAGTTGTCTGGGGTACTTGTCCTAGAGGGTTGTTGTCCTAGGGGTAGTTAGGTGGGTGGTAATCATCATTGAGGGTAATTGTCCCGGGGGGGGGGGGGGTAGTCGCCCTAGAGGGTGGTTGCCTTAGGGGGTAGTTGTCCGAGAGGGCGGTTATCCTAGGGGGTAGGTGTCCTAGAACCCTGTTTACACACAAGAATTGCCCAGTCTCACATGGCTTGGCTCACGTTATTTCTATGTCATAAATTTGCAGTGTCTACCTGCAAGCAGAGTCATCATGTAAATGTAGTAATATAGATTCAGTGATTTCTGATTTCGATTTATCCCCTAGACAGTTACCACCCAGGTCCACCTCCCCAAGCAAGATACCCCCCGGTCAATTATCCCCCGGAAAGCTACCCCCTGGAAGAATTAGCCAGATGTCCCCAAATAAAGCCTCCCTCCCTTAAATAAGGGTTAGTTGTCCAGGGGCTATTGTCCAGGGAGTAGAGCGCCGTCTCCGTCCTTCATAAGATGGGGAGGCTGTTTTAAAGGGATACTCAACCGCAGATTGTGGACGTTTTAATGCCGCGAGAGGGCACCGTGATCGTTACCTGATCATGCCGTTGCCCCGCGGGGCGCAAACCTCGGATAGACTGGTCACCGCACAAACATGCACGCTCCGCCTGAGCTCGAGCTCTCGTGCGAGATTCGGTCGGCCTCGTGCAGTCGAAATGTAATCCCACTTAGTCCAACGGACGCGTTCGACGCACAAACTTTGTGTACGAGTGAATGGGGCTTACGCAATCCTGACTTTCTCCACGGCCGCCCGGTGGTGTATCCCTTTAAGGGTATCTGGGGCTACTTGTGCCGGGGGATAACTTTCGGGGAAGGGGGTAATCCTCCAGGGGGTAATGGTCCAGGGTTAGTAGTCTGGGGGAGGGGGGGGGGGGGGAGGGTGGTTGTCCGGATGCGCTGGTTTCAAGACTTCATAACTATCCTATTATTCTATGCTGTCACTCAATTCTTTAATGAAAAATACTGTACATGTATTAACCTGTAGAAGACAAGGGTTACTAAAAAAACCTGTTTAATTTTTGTATAGATATTTATTTACCTAGGCTTTATTACATTACATTTGTGTTTCATCTTTTGAAATTGTGAATATTATTACTTAGGATTATTATTTCATTAATTGCAGTGTTGTTTACCTGTATGGTCTATCTATTCATAATTAGCTCCCCGATATATTTTAGAATTTGTATTTTTGACAATTTTTATTCCTCAAACTTTGACTGATTTGTCAGAGTAAATATGTGGACTTTAACTTTAAAGAAACTGTTCATTATAAGTCCTCTTTGTAAAACTTGTCATGAAATACAAAAATATTTTCCCTTACTTTTCATGCGTCACAGATCACGTGATCACGATGTCGCTTCGATGGGTTTTTTTAGGGGCGGGGCTTATGACTGTGTAAATCAGCAAAAATGTACTTTTCAAATGATTATAAAATATGACTGAATGCATAAAAAATTGTGTGATGGATATTTTTGGGCTCCTGATGACACCTTCCTACGAAAAATGGGCAATTAATTTTTTATTTTAGTCACCCTTTAAGTCTTTTGGGCACTGTTCTGTGTGCAATTTGTAGAATACACAAGCAGCGCGCAAGCAGCTGAAACTTGGCGCCTGTGAGTTAAACTACGAATGGATAAATCTTGAAGGGCAGTGAATTCATCAACACAAATTACCAGGACAGTTTGAGTATTGCGTTTAAATGAAGACGTTTTCCTTTATCATGAAATATGATGTGAGGTATATTCATTATTGTTTGATACATACATAGGTAGCATTCTGTATGAGTTTATTTCTGGGGGCACACTATTAACCCATCTTCAGACTACAGGGGTACAAGGTCAACCTACATATGGCAACCTTAAACCAAACAAGGTTCGTGTGGATGAAGGCAGTTTACTCAACTTTGCCTGGCAGATAGCGAAAGGAATGCAGTTTCTTGCATCGAAGAAGGTATGAAACTTCCATATTTACATACATGAAGTGTTTTATATATACACACAAGTGTAAAGTAAATAACATACACAACATCTTTGGCAACTCTCGTGGAAATAAATGAACATAATATATATATATATATATATACGAGATTTGCCAAAGCTGTTGTATATGTTATTTCCTTACACTTGTTAATAATTATTCTAATGTATACATGTATTCAAAGCATTCGCTTGGATCCAGCTGAGGCACGCGGCTTGTCTTTGTTCAAAACTCACCTGCCCCCGACAAAGGAATTAATTAATAAGGTTGAGGATTTGTCAATCTGTCGGTCAATTGAATCTGGTGTCGCCGAAACCACTAACCCGTCTCCGTGGTTTAGTGGTTAAGGCATTGGCGTTCTAAGCCAACGACCCGGGTTCGATTCCCGGCGGAGACATTTTTTCAGCCTTTGCAAAAATTTCAAAAAGGGAGGACAGCTCTGGGGAACTTTGATTGAGCTACGCAACGTTATTCTCGCAATTTCTTTCACATTTGTATTTATTTCCACGAGATTTGCCAAAGCTGTTGTATATGTTATTTCCTTACACTTGTTAATAATTATTCTAATGTATACATGTATTCAAAGCATTCGCTTGGATCCAGCTGAGGCACGCGGCTTGTCTTTGTTCAAAACTCACCTGCCCCCGACAAAGGAATTAATTAATAAGGTTGAGGATTTGTCAATCTGTCGGTCAATTGAATCTGGTGTCGCCGAAACCACTAACCCGTCTCCGTGGTCTAGTGGTTAAGGCATTGGCGTTCTAAGCCAACGACCCGGGTTCGATTCCCGGCGGAGACATTTTTTCAGCCTTTGCAAAAATTTCAAAAAGGGAGGACAGCTCTGGGGAACTTTGATTGAGCTACGCAACGTTATTCTCGCAATTTCTTTCACATTTATATATATATATATATATGCGTGTGTGTGTTTCTGTGTGTAAAATGTAAGGGTAAAGGAAACAAAGACGTATGTGTAATTTACAGTTTAATTGCAACAAGCTTTCTGCTTTTAAAGTGACAGTAAACTAAGCTCCTAAATAGCGCCAGGATTTGAAACACGTCTGTGTCTCTCATTTTCCAGAAGCCTGGAATGTACCTGCATTCAATTTTCCACATAATTTATGCAAAGTTAAAAATAATAATAGATAAATAAAAATAAATAAAATGTGCCTATTTTCCAAACAGCTGTTTGCCGAAGTTCAAAATAAAATGCAATTAAATTTCAAATTATAATCTCAATATAGCAGTTACTGTAACGTGGCGCTTTTCAGGTTTTACCAGTTTAATGCCATTTTAAGGCCCTTTTCCTGTTTCTGAGGAGAAATCATCGGCCTTATGCCAAAAGGGCCTTCAGACCATAGACTTTATACAGTGATAAGGCCGTTTTGGCATAAGGCCGACGAAATACAGAACACAAACACGATACTAATATTCATGTATAAGTGCGAAACAGGTTATTTAGATTACAGCCAAGATTTAAAGCTACATTTATTGCTAATTCCCTTGAAATTGTAAAAAATAGATCAAGCTGGTAGATTAGCTGGTAGATTAGCATAAAAAGCACAAGAAAAAAGATGAATATAAATGAGAAAAAGAAGAACTGAAAGAGAATGGGGGTAATGTATTACTGTAATGTATTATTGTAATGTAGGGTTATTAGACATGAAG
Organism: Heliocidaris erythrogramma; assembly: GCA_025617745.1. Lineage (NCBI taxonomy): Eukaryota > Metazoa > Echinodermata > Echinoidea > Camarodonta > Echinometridae > Heliocidaris > Heliocidaris erythrogramma. Next base: position 62,853,657 of record CM046854.1, read on the forward strand.
AGCAAGGAGAACCAAAACTGTCGTATCTCCTTTTTTATGTGTCCGTCATAATTTTATAGATAATCCATGGAACTCTCTGTGCACACAATGTCTTACTAGATGGTAGAAAGCATTGCAAGTTATCGGACTATGGACTAGTCTCATCACTTTTCAGCAAGAGAGGTGTAAGTAGATGTTGGTATTTTATCTGTTTCTCAATAGCTTGAAGGGCCTAAATAAGTAATAACGAAATCGTATATAGGAGATGAGTCATCATTTTTGAACTGTCCTTGTTCTTTAACGTCTGGACAGATTGGATTGACAAAGATAGTAGCTTGTTTGCGTGGATGCAGATGTCATTACATCTCGTTTAATTTTGATAACCCCACGTCCGACATGGTCCAGGTTCATGTATTATTTCCAAGCTATAATGATGTATTTGTATCTTTCTAGAGGTGAATATTTACAGCAAAACCCTATTCTTATTATGTAAATCAACAGTCAAGAACACAGTTTTACCGATGTTATTAGCCACTGTAATTTGCTTTCATCTCCAAGACATCAGAGAGAATGAGAACATTTGAAAACGACATGGTCATGTACTACGTCCAGATAAAATGTGATTATAAATCCTATAAAATGAGGGGGGGGGGGGGGAATGATTTAAAACTTCTGAATGAAATAGTCATATCATCATAGTGACCGTTATTAAAATATTTTAATTTACTTCAGCTTATTTTACCTAAAGGCCTTACTGTGAAATGATGTGTAAAAGGAAATGACAAATTTTGCTGCGTGTTCATGTCAAGTGGAGTGCTTGAGTGGAGTGCTCATGCCACTTCAACATTAACGTTCATATTTCACGATTTCCCTTTAAGAATTGAATAATTACTATGCTTTATATAGAAACCATCAAGATGGAGTTCACCGGAAACGATGTTATCTGGTGTCCACTCAAGGGAAGGAGATGTCTGGTCTTTTGGCATCGTCTTGTGGGAAATTGCGACACTAGGTATGAAGCAAAGAATGCTTTGGTATGTTGTTATTGCATATTTCATTGTATTTGATGGAATAAGAATATATTTATAACTTCCCTTCCTTAATCGTGTACATGTAAGAGTGATCCCATGTTTGACAAAAAAATAAGTTTGATGCGGTTTACTACAAATTTCATTCTTTCTTAATGTTTTTGACTTGTGGCAAATCTCGAAATTTGTTTTGCATTAAAAACAAAGAGGACTAAACTATTTGACCTGAATTCACAAAGGAGGTTTGTTTTAAACCATGGTTTAAACCCCCTCCTGGCCTTTTTAAGCGTACATGCGCTCGGAATCCGATCCAAACATATATTTTCTTTGAGCGCGCGCATGGGCAATGTGCGCATATTTACGCTCATTGGTACGCTTCGGAGGTTTAAACCTTACCCGTGGTTTAAGCCTCCTTTGTAAATTCGGGCCTATTGTGTAAAACCCTTCCGAGAAATGTCAAATATTGACGCCATCGACATCAAGCAAATCGCTCATGATGACGGTCTCCTGCGTCCACAAATCCTGTTAATTGTAAACAATGTATACATATTTTCTTTGTATTCAAGAAGTAAATTGTTAATGTCCGACAATGTGTTTATATTTTTTGCTGTTATACATATATTATTATATATTTATATTATGTATCATGCTATTGAACACAGAAATAAAATCAATCAAAAAAAATAAATAAAATAAAATAAATCAAATCCAGTGTCTCTATTTCAAATTACACAAAAACAGAAATTATGTACAGATAATTCCAAATTTTATTTCTCTTTCATTTTTGAAGGTGCTAGGCCTTATCCTAATATGGCCTTTGACATCGTTCAGAAGGAGGTCACTAATGGATACAAGATGCCACGCCCTCGCCATTGTGGACAAGAACTGTAATAATTTTCCTCTATTTTTATCGCAGGTCTATTATTATGTGGATATTCTTTTTTTTTGCCTAATTTACAAATCATACATAAATCATTATAGAAATAGATTATTCAGTCTACTTTCATGCCAATCCATTCGTTTGATTTTAACAGTAAGGATTCTTATCAGAAAAGAACATATTCTATCTTCTTTCCTTGAATTTTTGAAGAAATTCCCGTCATTAAAGCATTTATATCGTTGCTTCAAATTGAGTTTACTAGTGCATGATGTATAGACCTAAAGTTGCGACACTTTCTCTAAGCCCAAGGTTTAAAGCTCGAACTTGGGCCAGTTTTTTTTCCTATATGTATATTCACTGGAGAGAATGGACGAATAGATGAATAAACCTGGTTGATCATTATTATTCATCAAAGCAATAATGTCAGGATTTCGTAATACACAGCATTGTTATCTGTCCATTTATATTCTTTGACTGGATAATTGGAGGAAAACTTTACCCCTTTTGGTTCATTTAATTAGCAAAGAGTCAGTGGAAATCGTAATTACGAGAGGAAGACATTCAGGATGTTAGATGGAAATCTGATCTTTTTAAAGATACAATTGTTTAAAATTGTGTAAATGTATGTGTGCGTGTCCGAAAGTTTTGGTGCGCATGTGAATCCTCCTACAACAGGTGCCTAAAAAACAACATGGCAAACTAAATCTTGTAAATGAGTGGAAAGTGGGGTGAAAAAGTAAGCATCTGCACGCTAAGGCACTCACTTACCTGTGTATTACAAGATACAGAACCACACCTAATATTTAACAAAAGTGGGATACATTTAATGCGTACTTTATAGTATTATTCAAGAGAGAACAAAAATTCAAGCCTATGATACATAGACTGAAAAAATAAATATCAAGGGCCGATATTGTTATGCAATTTTCATTCCGAGACATTTCAACAACTGTCTTGTATAGGTACACAATCATGAGTCTTTGTTGGGAGAAAGAAGCTGGGAATCGATGCAGCTTTGATCAGATCCTGAAGAGTCTGGAAAGGATTCTAGAAAAGACTCACGTAAGATTGATCCCTAATTTACTATTTTACTAATAGTAATACTAATAATAGTTTACTATTACAGGTATTGGTTTCATACATGGTGCCAGTCATATTTTTATCATAATCATATTTTTAAGATGATTCATGACAATCCATAAATCAATATGAACCTTTCCAGTTCTATTTAAACGGCTTCGCTATAAGTCAATAAGAATTAACTATTTCTCAAAAATATATTTTTTAAATATATGAAATGGATAAAAATCATCTTTTTCTTACATTATTCGAACATCATTGAACAATTATCTAGGACAAAATTTAACGTCTTTGGTGTCTTGCTGAACATGCAACTTATTAAACTGGTAGTTATTGTAAACATATGGTGTATGTTTGTAATATGTTTATTATTTTTTACAGAACTACTTATCTCTCAATGACTTGGACGAAGGATTGTATGCGTCTACACTGGACATGTAAGAATAATCAGAGGGTCTGGAACTTCGTAAAAGAAAGATGAATTCCATCTAAACCGTGAAATATCTGGTTTGATGTGAGAAGTCTTCGAATTTATATCTTGTACAATTATGATATGAATGTATCTAATTTTATCAACTCTGTCATGAATTATGGTAGGAGGACATATTGGCGAAATTACTTTTTTTATAGATTGAAAAGTGGCCTTAACTGAAGTTAAGACAAGCTTATATGTCGTAGAGTATTCTACCAATATTATTTTCGATTTGCCATGAATATAGTTATCTTCAGAGAAAAAAAGTAAAAGTTAATAGAAGAAACTATAGGGGAGGACAACTAATAATGCTACAATATATACCACATCTTATTATTTTCTTTGATATATTATTCATGATCGCTCTGTTGGAAGATATTTCAAGTACGAAATAAATTGAAAACTGTACATTTACACTTAATATAACAATTATGTTTTGTAAATTGCAGTTACAATTTGATATCGTTTTCATTCATATTCTTCTTTTCTTTTGATGTAAAATGGAATTTTCATTTATTTTTAACTAATACGTCATGTGGCCAATAATGTATTTTATAGTGTATAAAATTATAAGTAACCTTTTTTTTACCATAATGTAACTTCCTTTTCCCGATTAAAAGTATATTCTAGATGTGAAATATCTGGCATATCAATTATGTTTTTATATAAAATTTCAGTTTATCATAAAAACGGTCACCCATAGATATAGGTAAAAGGAATCCCCTCCCCCCAATTTTCTCTCCAATACTATACAAAAATTCACGTTTTCGAGTGCATACTGAATCTGCCCTGCACAAGTGTTAAGTCACAATGGGACAATGAACGAGGCTTGTCGAGTTCATTATCTCATTGTGACTTAAAGGAGTGCAGTGCATATCACTAATGCACAAGCTACAAAACATGAATGATTTGCTTTATAAAACGGGTTTACAATATGAATGTAAAGTCGAACAAATGGCCATAAACCCGATCAAAACGCCAAGAATGGCAGAGTCATGGATTCCGCCATTTATTGTCCTTGATGTACATACCACGTTATGCATAACATGTCCAGGCTTACATTATTAGCTCTCTCTCTCTCTCTCTCTCTATATATATATATCTCATTATCATTGCAAATCATGTATTAATGTATACTCATTTATATGTTTTTAATTAAACTGTACAATTCAGATCTTCAAAATAGTTTTCCCTTTTTAAATATACAACTTTCTGGCAATTAGCCTTTTCTTATATCGTTATATATAATTTTCTTTGAGCCCTGTGTAACTAACTAAATGAATAGGTAGCTAAAGATAATGAGAGGCAAAAATAGCGAAAAGAAGTCGGAATGAATCATATCATAAGCCCCAGGGCTTCATTTTGGTCAATTGGGCGGTCGGATCGGGGGCAGTGTGATCGAATGAGGCTTCCTTATCTATCATAATATTTTTTTCTATCATAATTCTGTCTGTTTCATGTGGTGCTATAATGTAATGTATGTATTCATGTGATGTACCCTCTTCCCTATTTTTTTCTGTTATCATTCTGTCTATTTCATCTGGTGCTGTAATGTAGTATGTATTCATGTGATGTAGGGGTAAGTAGGCTACTGCGCATACTGTGTGGTAAGGGAGGTGTTTGTTTGTTTGTTTGTTTGTTTATTTTTTTTATTTATTATTTTTTTTTTTTTTGGGGGGGGGGGTTCCTCCTTTTTTACCTTTTTTATTTTTTAAAATTTTTATATATATGATGTGGTCTTCTAGATATTGATTTACATGTGCTTACCAGAGAATAGTGTGCATGTGTTTTATTTTGGTATAAGATTCGGGTTCAGTTTTGTCATGTACAAGGTTTATTTAAAATTATTTTAGCACATGTATGTATTTACTAGTTGATTGTATTATCGATATTAAAAATGAATTGTTATTTTGTTATTATGTTGATTTATGAAGACAAATAAAATATTATTCAAAACAAAAATAATCGAGAGAAAAATTTCCACTTGTCGATGTAGATCATTGATGTTTTATTCAGCTGGGATATATTCGATTTAAGGCCTATCATCATGTATTTATTTACATGTACATCAACATAATTTGACTATTACCTCATATTTTACAGCAACAGATACATATTTAGGAAGACACTAATGTCTTTGTTTATTACAAAAATATAGGCTTAAATTCTGCTCACCGGCCAGTACTAGTTAGAGTGTAAATAAAGGGGTGTGTAAAGGCCTAATTATAACGGAATTTATAATGTCTTTACTTACATGTACATCAACATAATTTGACTATTACCTTACATTTGAAAATTTCAAGATTTCAAGATTCATTTATTTTTCGTTACCAATTCATAAATCATATAAAGTATTTACATTGTAGAAGAAACTCATCATTCAAACATAACGCATATGAACTTTGTTTTACATATTGTTTTCTAAAATAAATATTATAACAGAGAGAAGTGTACACACGTTTCAAATATTTCTTGATAATAATAAGGGAAAAGAAATTTTACAGCAACAGATAAATATTTCGGAAGACACTAAAGTGTATGTATGGATATCAAAGCATGATATCTGTGTGTGCCTTATTATGAGATAGCTTGATAAAAATTTTGATAATGTAAATGATAATTGGATTTACAAATAGGATGGCTGTACTGGGCGTTTAAAAAAGGGAAGCCCAACTTTGAAAATTTCTTGTAAATGGACTAAACATTTACCGGCGTAAAATGAAAGAGTAATTAATTTGCTTTCCAGGGTCACGCATCAGCGAACTCTATCGTCTTCAAAATGAAATTCAACATTCTTGTTGGTTCACTTACTTATAAAATACAATAGACATGGTTCTTTTAAATATCTTTGTTAACTAGCTTGGTTGCTCTTCATGGCCATTCGTTAGTAACCAAATCTTACATAATGATTGATTTTACGCCTCAGCAAAATGCCTTATGCATGCAATGATTTGTTAGCCATAAACTTTGACCAAGGAGAAGTGAGATCATCAAAGAGCACAGAGAAGATGTTCTTCTGTTCTGAGTGTTGTAGGCATCTTCCGCTCATTTTCAACAAAAAGTCTTACACTTTTTTAAGATCTATTAGGAAGCCACATTTTAGGTTCACATTTTCCATTTTAGAGTGGACAGGAGCCAATGATTTTTCGTTTTGATTCGGGGGAATTTCCCATGGGAAATATTTCGATAAAACAAAAAGGGGCACATTGTATTAGGCTAAGCCTGAAACAGAAACAAAATTTGATCATGATGATCTTCGAACGAAAAGTGATGCACCACCTTAAATATATCTCCATAAAGTTTATATCTTAGTCTACAGGGGGGGGGGGGGGGTAGAAAAAAGAAATGTAAGGCAGAAGGAGAAAACAATGAATAAGTGGGAAATAAGATCAAGGTATTCTGGAGTCCGGGGCAAACTATCAAATCTGCGCCACCCCCTCCCCCCTCCCGCCCCATGCCCAAACTCAGATTAATGATCGCTTTTAATGTAGAAATGATGGCGCTATACGTTAAAATGGGTTTTGATGCACATAACCCGGGGCTGTTAGCCCAAATATGAGCTATTGTAAAGCGAGGGAGCAATGCGACCGAGCGGCATATTTTTTTTTTTTTTTTTTTGCTTTTCATCCCTCAAATTGAAATTTGTTATATATTTTACCCTTACAAAAAAAAAATCCGTGGGAATACAGCGACCTAGCAATAATTTTTTTTTTTTGAAATTTCTAATTTTGGGCCGCAAAATGAATGAAACCCCTGAAGAAATATCTTTGAGGAATTAAGTAAGGTAATTGCAAGACAAAATTATGATTTCTTTCGAATTTTCTACACTTTGAAAGTGCTTTTTATCCACTTATATCCCATCGGGGGGGGGGGGATTTAACAAGCTCCTGCCTTATGCGGGAGGGGGGGGGCAAAGTAACTAGATTCAATTAATGGTTAACACTTTAAAAACGCCATTAGGGATAGGGGCGCGAAATAGATTTTGAACATAATTATGCGAGGGAGCAAAACGACCGAGTTGTAGAAAATGTTTGCATTTCAAACTGTATAAAAGACAATTTTGCATTTCTCTATAGTATTTCTGCCCTTTTCTTTCTTTTGCGTATTTCGCGCCCCTTTCAAGTGCCGCCCCGGGGCACGTGCCCCCTCTGCCCCCCCCCCCCCCCCTGTAGAAACGCCACTGCCTATATTATACTTGTCTAGGAAGTAATAATCATGATGATAACTTTACATTTCATTTTCACCTGTATGGCCCCTAAAGGTCACAAAACAATTAAGACATTGGGTCAATACAAAAGCTCACAACTAAAAAATAACAATAATCAAATACAATCATAAAGTGATACCAGTATTAATTGTTGGTAATTGCGATCATAAAAATTAAAGGTTCATGTGAAATATTAAAGTTGATGACCTTAACTTAATTAAAATTAACATTCAGATGTATTCACCGTTTTCATTCATATTGAAATATACTGAATTGCATAAAATAACATAAATACAATAATTTTTTCAAAGATCTGGGGCCTGTAACATAAATAGATACAATCAATCTTACGGTCAATTGTAACTCTTGAGTAGATGGCTTGCCATACACTTACGATTGATATCAATCGTAAGATTAATATATCTAATATAATAATATATTTATGTTACAGGCCCCTGGGTACATAATGAAATATCAGTACGTAAAGCATGCGATCCACAAAATATGACCTAAGTGATTATTTCTCTTAAACAGACATGATTAAAAGCAAAGCTTGTATATTAAAATATTCAGAAACTTAGACAACTTAATCAAGATTTTGTCATTCAATAATATTAATTTCATGCATCTGAAATCAGGGACAGGGGCTTGGTTAGAACATTCTGAATGGGGGGATGTGACCACTGGCGTACTGTGGGGGTGGGGGGGGGCTTGGGGCTGCAGCCCCAAGTTCCAAGGCCCCCCCCCCCCCCCCAAGCAAACAAAAAAGAAAAAGAAAAGAGAAAAGAAAAAAAAAAGAAAATTAGCTACCGGCGGATATATGACAAAATTACATTTTCATTTTAAAAAAATCGATATTTTTCCTCCTTCGCTCGATAGTTTTTTAGAAATTGTGCCCCATGAGCATATGCTCAGGCCCCTCAAATTTGTTGGCTCATTATGCCACTGGGTGTGACAACCAAATTTGCCGACAAAAGTGCTGCACCATAATTCCCCACCCCACAAATAATAAAAGATTAAAAGGCCTATTTTCGCAAGGAGGGACTTGACTCCTTTCGTGCGAATATAAACTTTTAATTTCTAATGGTTTGCGAGAGAGCAATTTTTTTCTCAACTCAAAATATAAAGAAGGTACATAATTATCTGGGAACCTCAATGCCCACATAATGTGGATATTTGGCACCTCACTTCGCTGCCAAAATATGAAGTGGTGGTTGCCCCAATATCGGAACTTTGAACTTTGCAGCCTATTGCCGAAGGGGGACGCTTTCGGCCCGAATATCAAGTTTTCAATTTCTAAATGTCGAGCGAAAAGAGCTAGCAAAATTTGTTTAACTTCTCAAATGTACAGAACTTAAACAATTATCAGGGAACTTCGCTGCTCAAATATGTGGATATTCTGGCACCTCACTTAGCTGCCCGAATATGAAGTGGTGGTTGCCCGATTATCAGAACTTTGAAAATCATGGGGGGGGGGGGGGGGGGGGGAGGGGCTGCAGCTTTTTGCCCGAATATTAACCCATAGACTACAGAAACGGGTGGCTGAAGTATTAAGCCTATGAAAGTTAAAGAATTCAGTAGTCAACGGCTTAACTTTCGAGTGTTTTTGTTTTCCTTTCCTTTTGCTTTTGCTTTTGCTTTTTTTTTTCCTTCTTCTCCTTACTCTTTTCCCTTACCCCCTATTTTTGGGCGACAAAGGTGACGCATTTGCTGACAGCAATTTTAAAGGGGGGAATGTGACACTCCCCCCCCCCCCCCCCCCCACCCCCCCACACCCCGCCCATCTAGCGACGCCCCTGAGACGTTGCACCTCATGTCCGACTTTTTACGACATTGCGCTTTGAACGATAATATAAAAATCTAAAGATACATACATGTATACAATTAAAGAAAACTGAAAGTGAAAGTAAAAGCGAAACTGAAAGTGAAAATTGATGCATGTGGCAATAATGGTTATTGATATCTGGTGAATCTGTCGCAGTGGCATGTGACTTTGATATTACGTAGGACGACTGATATTAAATATTAATTTACAATTAACATCTCAGTAATATATACCCTCTTGGCTGTACCGAAGACATTTATGGATGAAATTGTCTAACATGTCACCAAAATGGTCTCTTCATTATTGAGAAAATCGATATGTTTGGTAAAATCGAGAACGAATCTAATGGAGAGTTGTCATACATTACATTACCGCCACAATTCGCAACGATTACGTAACGAATTTGGATGCTATATATCCACCCCAAAATAGACAAAAAGTAAGAATTAAAAAACGAAAATTTTATAAAATACCAATATATTGCCCTATTTGTTCACCTTATTTTTGTTATGTAGTTATGAATTCTATATATGGCTATAATTGGGCACCTCATTGGTAAAACAGGCCTACATTAGCGGCGCATGAGTGTGGAAATATGCATTTGCAATCTCTGCAACATTACATATTTTTAAAATAATATGTATAGTCATATGAATTCAATGAAATTGTTAAGTAATTACTCTTTTTTAAATGTAAGAAGCAAACACTAAAATCTGAAGAAAAAAAATGGTTTTTATTCCCTTTGATTTACAGTTCAATCCACACGGTCACTGTCAGTTACAAGTATAGTGGAGAACAACAATGACATATATGAAGCAACATGTGATCCTCTAGGAGGAAGACCAAATGAGACCCTCACATAGATGCTAGGTAATATTTTATCACCTTGTGGGGACATTGTGGAAAAAAACCTTGGCGTTCAACCACAACTATTTAGTAAGAGGAGTGTGTATACATTTCATGCAGACGGTGAGAACTATGGACAGACGTTGAAATTTGCTTTGAATATCCATAGTGAGTTCAGTGACTTCGCACTCTTAAACTTTTCTACCTTTTCGTTGTCAAAATGATCCCATATTTGAAAGAAACGAAATCAACTACATTTGTTTCAATAGCAAACCATTTTAAGAAAAGAAAAGAAAAAAAAATCACCTATTTTTCCTTTTCTTTGTAATGGGTGAAATGTTATATAAGTGCACTAAATACTCCCATATGCATGTAATAATAACAAGCAAGAATAACAGGAACAGATATCTGCATAAATGGTGATACTTTCGACATTGGAACAGTTTTAGGACATTGAATTAAATATTTTTTTTCTTAAAGAGAAAATAATTTAACATAGCAAATTTGATTTAAGAAAAAAATCGAAAGTTTATTCCTCTCTTTTAAAGTCGAAATAATACTTCTACGCTCTACTGTATTTGCAGTTCTTCTTAGGAAATGACGGTTGTAGACTTGTGAGGAGACTATTCGACGCGCGCGTTCGCAGAGAATAAAGGCCCACGCGGAACCAAACTCGGGGTTGGGTTCCACACGAGGCGGTTTTATTTTTTCCTTCATTTTCATCATACTCCAGTAACCGTTACACCATAGTAGGCCAGGTAAAGTTTTTTGAGGCTAATTTTATACAATCTAGCTGTACAAAAGTTCATCCCCCAATAACACCAGCGAGAACAACACGAGACTGAACAAACTTTTACACTTACCCCCTAATGGCCAAGAATAGGTCGGTTTGGAATAGGTTTGGCGATGTGACTCAGGTTTAACACTATACTCACCAGTCTCAGAAGCAGATACATTATAAGGCATATTGGCACGCAGGCTATAGTCGTAGAGTTCTGACCCTGTGTTATGAATTACGACTAAAAAGGGAATACTAACTTTTATTACTCCATTATGAAGAGAAGTACACGTCTCATACGCAAACATGCATTTATTTGCTTATTCGTTATATTTGACGTTTCGAGTACAGATTATGATCTTTTCTGAATCCCTAAACGTCCTATTGGATGCCATATACTATGTGCCCGTCACCTGTATTATCATTATTTTGGGGGGTATATCTATTAAGAAAGTGGTTGTCATAATCTTTATCGAAACGCAGTACAATCAGGTTTTTGAGTATTCACAGATAGAACTCTATTGCTATGATGCTAAGATTAACAGCCACTTTAAATCACGGTTCTACTTTTCTTGTGTTTTTTCTTCATTTCAAGCAAATAGTTTTAAATCAATATGATCTTTCATGAGTTATGAATGAACTCAACTTCATACCATGACATCTATCAACATTAGAACCATCTACCATCGGAGCAAGTGCTACAGAATCGACAGAAGGTGAGGTTTCTTTATCTTTTAAAGACGTTCGATTGAACTATTAATTGACTTTTTTTGGCCATTATGTTGATTATGACACAGTAATATCATATTTATATAAATTCTTCGTTAATGTCTACCATTTGCTGGAATTAATGTAGTGTATGAAAGAATGTCTGTTGTGTATCCATTAAATTATATATTATGTGTATGGTAAAAAATATGGTTTTACTCGTTAACCATTGACAAGAAATATGAGCTATGTACTGCCATGTTTGACACAGCAAACGTTTATCTATTTACTAGTTACAACAGGATCGTTCACTACTGAACATACGACTAAACAAACTACAGAAGGTAATGTTTTTCTTTCTTTTAAAAACGTTCAGTCATACTAACAACTGAATCCATTTTGCAAATATGTTTTAATTTGTTGATTCTAATGTGTGTATAAATTCTACCTCTACTGGGTTTTCCATTTGCTGGAATTGTAATAATGTCGTGCCAAAAAAAGAATTTCTGTGGTTTATGATAACAATTATGTTTTACTAATTGACACTTGACAAGTAATATCTTCTCTTTAATACCATGTATGCACCTCAGTGACACATCTAACGTTTATTCATATTCTATCTTGTAACAACAAGATCGTTCACTTCTGAAGATACGACTACAAAAGCTACAGGCGAATGGATTTTTCTTTCATTCATAGCCCATGTAAAACCATACAATTATAAACGATCTCAGTAAATTAAGGGAATAAATTAGACATTCTTAGAGTAACGATCGAATATAACGAAAAGAGTGATCCAGACCCCCGGTAGTTTATATTTAGTAGCTTGTTCTCTTGGTGTTTTTTTTTTTTTTTTTTTTTCGCAGTGAATTGACCAGCAGCATTTTAATGATTTCATAACTATTTTTTCGCCAACGTGATTTGCCGAATTGGTAAATACGATGATATTTAGGGACACATGTGACCGTCTAACAACGAGTACAAAAATCGGACTGAAGTACGTAAATCATCAAAAATAAAGTGGCCATTAAAAAAATATCAGAAAAGAAATAACCCCTTATCATAAAACGAATTTTGTAAACATTTTATTAAATTATAAAAGAAATATTATTTTTTTAAAGAACGACACGAAAACAGTTTCAAAATAAAAACAACAAAGAAAACAAAGCATTTTAAGGAATAGTACATGTTTCGGAGTCAATGAAACTTTATCGTGAGCCTGAAGTTTTATAACACAATCATATTTATAAATACTCTCTGATTACAAAGAATATATAAACCATCATGAGTGAATAAATACAGGGTATGTAATGAATTCAGACAATAGGGTGAAGGACCTGAATGGTCAATGGCCTGAATGGACAGTACATTTATTTAATAGACATCACACTGTGAAAAAAATGGCTAAATTTACGTTGGTAATTTTCTTGTTGGGCATTATCTGACCAAAATTTGGGTAAAAGTTTTACCCATTGGGGGTCCGATCGCATATGTCCAAATTGTTGGGCAAGTCCCACAAGAAAATGTTCATATTACCCAACTGTTTTGTAACACGATATGATGCGAGATGTACATGTGGACGCTGTTGGATCCGGGAATTTGACAAACAATGACTTCCAATACCAAATTTTTAGTTAATGTTTGTCCAAAAGTTGGGCACGTTAATATCCCAACAGTGTTGGTCAGAGCATTACCCAATAGTTGGTAGGGTTGACTATCGACCCAACGTTGGGCAAAATGTTGGGTAAAATATTGCCCATTTTTTTCACAGTGCATTATTTGATAAATGTACACCTGTTGGTTGAGTTGTGGCTTGGTCCAATTGATGTATAGGCCTTCTTTTATTTTGAGTTGGAAATCTGTGTGGGCACTATCTAGAACTTTGAAACATTGTGTATTACATTCTGTTAGACATTGCTTTGAAATCTGTGTTTCCAGATATAGGAGTTTTTGTCCTTCCCCAAGTGCTCCTGTACGCGTCTTATGTAATCGTGGTTTATATATGATATTCTTTGTATTTAGAGAGCATATATATGAAGTTAATTATGTTGTTAAACTTCAGGGTGAAGATGAAGTTTGCATGACTCCGAAACATGTACCATTCCTTAATATGCTATGTTTCCTTTGCTGTTTTTATTTTGAAAATATTATTGTATTTATCAACTTACGTTCCAGGCATGATAAAAACAAAATAAAGCAAGGAGAAATAATGTTTTATGCGTCAACGTGTTATGTCAATGTAATATTTCTCTCCTAAATTATACACAATAGCTTATGTACATTTAGCCAACAGGGATGTGTTTCCATTGTGAAACGCAATACCATGCACGAATGATCATTACCATGACAAAAAAAGGGGAACATGCAGTGACTCGGAAAAAAAAATCTGTTGCAAAGTCCGAAGTTCATATAAACAGTCAGACCCAACTTGTCGGGTATACACTCCGAAAACGGCGTATGGATACAGAGCCCTCATCGTTCAGTGCGAGGCAGTGTGTACAAAAGGCATGTGGAAAATCTTGCAAAGTCAACTTGCCAACGATATATATATTCTTAAAAATAATGCTGCGTGTCAATTACCTTCAAAATCCGTGAATGATTCGACATATGAAATGACTTTCAAATGACTAACATTTGAAATAAATATATCTGCAGCATTGTTTTTAAAAATTATATTATCAACAGCAGGTCGGCATTGCAAGATTTTCTCCATGCCTTTTGTACGGGCTCTATATTCATCTTGCTTTATACACCGTTTTCGGAGTATAAACCTGTGTTGGTTCTGTCTGATAAATGTAAAGCTAGATGGCTATCAAGTACTGTGTCATCAACAATCGTTGTATGTCGAGTTGTAAACAGTGGTCTTGGTCTCTTTTTATTTATGATTACAGTTCTTTGAGAAAATTGGAATTTCCTTCTTTTGGTACAACCTATGATAGTAACTATTACATTGAATAAATCAAAGCTTCAAATTTCATGATGAAAGAAGTACTGATAGTCATAACAAACTATACGGGTGTGGGGGGGGGGGGGGGGGAGGATGTCATGGTTTGTTATATCTGTTTCTTGTTTATTCTTACATCATTTATATGCATACTATTTAGGCTAAATTGATATCTCTAATTCATTAGAGCCATCTACCGATCTGTGTAACTGTACTGGTCTGAGTTCTGGAGCTTCTGCAGGCATCGCAGTTTTAACCATCCTCTTAGTGGTGTCTATCACCATCAGTGTTATTCAGTTCGTCGGGTGGAGAAGACATGGAACAAAATCAGGTCAGTCGCATATAAATAGTACCCCCTCCCTCGCAAAATGACAAAATGACCCCTTCCTGACGTCACGAAAAAGTGAACAGCTGGGAAATTTACTGCAACATGCTCGTACAAGCCTAATATTCGTGCCAGGTTGCAAAGGATCATATGCTTCATTTTGGATGGCATCCATCCGTACATGCTTTACCGAGCAGCATCGTTTGAAAATGACATGTAAAAACTCAGTTGTGCCCGATTTGTGTAAAACCGCGAAGACGTTATTATCAAATGCGAAAATAAAAATTTCATCTTTAAGAAAAATGGTACGTGATGACATGCATTCAATCAGAAATTTATAAAACGCGGGTCAGTACCAACTTCCAGTGGTGGCAGGGGCATACACCCCCCCCCCCACAAAAAAAAATCCCAAATCAAGAGATGAAAAAGTGCCCTTCGTGTGTTGGAAAAGGTTCCCCTCCTGAGGTGGGAAATTGCCATAATCTTGATATTTTGTCTGCCTTATGTACCCTTTCTACCTTGTATTTCCATCTAATGACAATTAAAAGCGCCACTTACTTTACTTTTATGCAAAATATCACCTTTCTGTCCGGATTTTCATATCCCATGCAGGTACCAATTCAATACAAGACATGTATTTACCCCAACATCGACATAACATTGATCATCCTTTATTTTATGATGAGGATGTTATCATTATCATCATTATCGAAAGAAAAAAAGATGGAAAAGACTTCTCATAGGGTTTTAAAAGTCATGTTACATGTGGGTCATGTTCGTATTTGATCCTAACGTTTTCACGGATTTATCCAAATCCGGCACAACTGCGTTTTTACATATCATTTGCAAAATGCTGCTGCTCTGTAAAACATATGCGGTTGTATGCCATCTAGGTATCATTTAAAAGCACAATACTTCTAGTTTATGGCAAATAGATTATTGTCATAGAGCACATAGTGTGGTCACAATAAGCCTTTCTTTTAGGGTTTTTTTTCTGGGACGCACTGTATATACATTGTATATATATATATATATATATATAGATATATATAAATAATTTCTTGGTACTACAAAATTTCAATATGGCACGAAAAAGAGACATGATAACGAAGCTTTTCGACCTGCACTCATCAGGTTATCACGCAGGTATATAACAAATTACTTGAAATAAACTATATTATACTCGAACGCGGACGCAACCCAGACGTTGTAATTTCAGTCGCAAAGCAAAACAATCGCAAAGCTTGGACGAACTCCTTTTGTCTGCACAGAAGGGGTTCGTGCGATTGAATGTAGGCGGCTTCCAGAAAGCGTAAATGCGCTGCAATTCTGGCCCGGGACATAATTGAGAATTGATGGTCGGCATAGCTTTGTGTGCAAGCTGGATTGTTCAGCAAGTGGAGACCAATCGCTGAATCGCATTTGGCTATCTTTGGTCTGTTAGCGGGCATTTCAGATTTGCAGGCACGGACGGGCTGCGTGCGCTGATTGGTTGTACGGTTCCGAATAGTCGAGGGGACGTGTTGTTTAATGCGATCAGCCAACCGCTGAGAAGTACGGCCCACGTACCCGGCATCGCACCGGCACTGAAATTGGTAAATAACATTACTCAAGTGGGGGGTGGGTAGTACATCCTTGCTAGTTGACGGTAGCATCCTGTGTGTAGAAAACACAATGCGTGTCGAAACCGCGTAATAGCAACGTGACACTGCGTGTTTGATCTGACTGGAGTATTTGTCAGATACCTTACCCCTCCAGGGTAGTTTGAGATACACGGGGCATTTGGCAGGTCCAAATCTGGTGTCAGATTTGGATTGTGCCTCCAGCGTCCGTGTTATTGTGCGAGATATAACATGCTCAGGGTAACCATTGTCATGGAGAATAGTTTTGATTTTCGCGATTTCGGGAGCTAATTTGCACTCAGAGCAAATCCTAAGGGCGCGGCACACTAAGTTTCTAATGAGCCCAATCTTGTATGAAGATGCACTGTACGAGTCCCATCTCGTGTATTGCCCGGTGAATGTGGGCTTGCGGTAGACGGAAGTGATTTCAAGTAATTTGTTATATACCTGCGTGATAACCTGATGAGTGCAGGTCGAAAAGCGTCGTTATCATGTCTCTTTTTCGTGCCATATTGATATATATATAGTATATAGAGATTTTAAATGGGAGAACGTATAGATGAAATAGAATTAAAATAAAGCGCTTTCAATTTATTTATTCAGGCTTTCTGAAGAAATAAATTGAAAGCGCTTGTGGAAATCAACCTGTGGATATATCTGCTGTGTCATTATTCTCTGAGTGAACTTTATTTTAATGATATATATATATATATATATATATACCCTAAAGGGTACATTAGGAGGACAGTTTTTGTCTTATTTATATGCTCAACTGTCGACCTAATGTACCAACTGTCTACCTAATGTAGGGGGCGCTATTATGACGAAATAAACCGCATTGTTGTGTGTCCGCCTAATGTACCCTTTAGTAAAATACCCATGTATATATATATATATACAGTGGAAAATTTGAGATTTTTGCATTTTTCGCAAAAACGAAAGGAGAACTGGATTTACTTGCACATCACTTGAATACAATTAGTTATCATCTACAAATGAAAGCTGTTTCTTGGATAACTCACTTTTGGATAACTCACTTTTTCTATTGTTATGCAAATGAGTTGAAACAAGAAACAGCATTCATTTGTAGATGATAACTAAATGTATTCAAGTGATGTGCAAGTAAATCCAGTTCTCCTTTCATATTTGCGAAAAATGTAAAAATCTCCAATTTTCCAAGGGGTATGAATAATTTTGAGGACAACTGTATATATATATATGTACCGGGTATATTCTTTGAATACGTTTTCAACATAATAGTAGACCAGCCAAGAAGATTTTTTTTACTTTGGACGGCATTTTTGGGTAATGCTCGGTGTTCATGCTTAAACTCTTGCAAAAATACTGACGAATAACGTACGGGCGGATGCCACGCGCATTTTTGCCTAAAAATTTGAAAGAATGTCAAAAATCATGATTTTTTATTTTTTGACCTAATATGTAATACCTGATTAAGACTTTTCAAGTGATATCAGATTTATTTTCAGTTTCAAGTTATAAACCTGATTAATACACAATTGAAAGTAAGATATTACACACACATGTATGGCGTAATGAAACATAAAACTGTGATTTACTCAAAATAATACGTTGTGAAAACTACCAATATTTCAAAGTTTTTTACCCAACGTAAATTTGTCATTTTAAACGCTTTTTCTTGATTAGACATATCATGTATATTGTCATGTCACACACAGAAAAGAAATTATCCGACAAGGTGATAGATAACTCATTTTATGTTATCCCAAATGGAACGATGTCTTTTTACTGCATGTGCATTTTGACTGAAAAACACTATTTGAAGGTACATCTAGAGTGTATATGTACTTAAGACAATTATCCCATGTTTATCAGTATAGTCTATGGGCCAAAACTGAAATGTCTCCACCCCCTTAGAAATAATCTTAAATGATTTTTTTTCCTGTTAGATGGGACCATTAACTATCAGAATATGCTTCTTTGCCCTAAATTAAGAGGTGGGCGTGGCCACAAGGGCTATTACCATGGCAACGGATCAAGAACAGTAGAATTTTAAGAAATGTCATGTATTCGTGATTAAGAAAGGACAAAAACACATTGTAACATTTTAAAATAATGTATCAAAAGTTGCTCACTTGATAAAAAACTCAAATAAGAGAAAAACTCAAATAAAATAAATGGCTGTTGCTATGGAAACAGTAAGAAAAAAAAAACATATTTGAGCCCAAAATCCCCATGATGCTACCGAAAAAAGTAAATATTTATACATTTGTATTGTACATGATTATCTTCTCTTTTACAGGACGCTCACTTATCATTTTTTTAAAGTAAATGGAGGAGACCACTAAATGTGTAGGCTGTTACCATGGTAACAAATAAATTTATTGCATTTCGAATGAAATACAGAACTATATTTGTTTTCAACATGAAATAATGGTAAACATCTAATATTGTTTACCGTCTGTTTGATTATATTCAAAAGTTTAGTTTGGAATAGAGCTAAATTTGATTTATACAAAAAATCTGTTGCCATGGAAACAGAATTAATGAAGATGACATGTTTCAACTAGAGAAGGAAATGTAACTAACCAATATAAAGTATATAGCAATTAGATTAACAAACGCCGTCAGCGATTAGAATCTGCTCGTTGGCTGTGAATGTGACCACTGTCATAATAGCTGTTACCAAAATTTGGTAGCTAATACAAAAAAAATGGTGTTGTCTTTCTACCAGAATTTCTGTTTACTTGATTCCAATCTAGATCCAGAAGATTTGTGTCCCCCTATAAAATGGGTGATACCAAAATTTTCACATTGAACATGATGACAAGACCTGCTACTTGATTCACTGAAAATTTTATTTCTAAAACGTATCAGAAGAAAGTATACCCAACTTAAGTAGCTTCTAATTAAAAAGTTATAACCTCTATATATGAGCTTGATATTTATTTCATAGTAAAGAACAACCTATATTCTGTGCAATGATACCTTATTCATAACTTTGCTGCCACGGATGACTCGGCAGCAGGCTTTTCAAACAGTATTGTCAAACTCCTCTTGTACCAAGTTTGGGCTGAAGTAGCGAGTGCGGGTCAAACCAACTATGCATTAGTTACTTTAGTTGGAAAACAATTGCTGAGTTATTTTCAATTGATTTTGTGCATTTGAATAGAAAAGGTGTAAAATTCAACTCAAACTCAAGAAAGGGCTCATTACAAGCTAAATTTAAGATTTTTTATTTGATAACACAATGTTGGCTTCATCTGCATCCCTTTTTTAAGGAAAGCCTTTTACTGAGTCATTAAAAATGGACATTGTTAATTCTCAACGCGTATCCTTCCTTTTCTTCTTTTTAGTCTTTAAGGTCAGTAAACCTTTCAGTCCATGTGTTATTCGCAAAAAACACCGTGTGCAACGTATGCAGGTGAAATGGTGCTATTGACGAATGAGCAGCAGTTTTTAGTTATCACGGGACAAGAAGTTAGAAGGCTATTGAAATAAGTTAAATATTGTCATGTGGACTGAAACAAGGTCATATGGAAGCTTAGATCACTTTAAACAATGAAGCATTGAAGAACAAAGGAGGATTAACTTTTTAAAATTATTTTAGACTAAAGTAGCGCATTCATATGGCTTGACTCACATTCGTTGCATCAGCGTCAGCCCACACTTGGAACAAGGAGATTTTGAGTTTTTGACTCTTTTTAAAAACCCTGGTGCTCAGTCATCCATGGCATAAATGTCATGAATGAGGTACCAATAGACAGACAATAAGCTATTCTTCACCATGAGATAAATTTCAAAGTCGATTACATTTTAATTAGAAGCTATCAGACTTGTAATTACTTTTTTTGATACGCACTGCATATATGTATCCATTTATTTATTAACTTTCAGAATATTGTATATAAGGCGCTTCATGGTCAAGCTCCTATGTACATCATAGAATTGCTGAATCTCCGAGTCAATCAACATAGTCGAAACCTGCGCAGTTCCCAAGATACTCTGCTTCTCCAAATTCCATTCGTAAAAACAAAAGTAACACTGGGTGATCGCTCATTTGCTTGTGCAGCCCCTAAACTCTGGAATAACTTGCCATTGGAAGTCAGGAAATCCCCATCTGTGAATATGTTTAAATCAAAACTCAAAGCATATCTATTCAATTAATAACAAGCATATCAGGAGCTCATGCAGCGCAGTAGAATATATACAAATTGTTGGATAGTTACTGCGCTTTATAAATGTATTATTATAATTATTATTATTATTATTATTATTATTACAGGATAAAAGCATGATCAGTATAAAACTGTTTTGCATCATGTTCCTGATGCAACAGGAATAAACAATAAGGTATAGCATAAATTGGTAACAAGTTTATAAGAAAATACAAGTAATATAGTTACATAATTAAACAAAAATTAACTCAACAAGTAAAAACAATAACAATAAACGGCTATGAATATTTCAAAACTAACCAATTGAGTATATTATGTAATGTTATGTGGAATGTGGATAACATCCACGTACTAATGAGACTACAGGATTACAAAAACAAAAACATGACCCGTATTTAATAAATGTCCCATACATAGTTCCTGTAACTTTGTGGATTGTCATCTAAAATAAGAACCGTAAAAAGTCAGAGTACTTTTGAAATTTATTTTTGAAAGTCACACAAAGATCGATAATATTCATTAAGGTTAGCTGGCAACTAAATACGGTATAATCACATATTTAGTGTTGATGTAGAGTGGAGCGACTTAAAATCACGAGTTGGCAACTAATCAATATTGGTCAAAAACCATGGCGGCAAAGCGTCTCGTGATGGGGGGGGGGGGGGGGGGGGGGGGGGGGGTAAAGTAGACACCAGCAGAAAAAGAACTTCTGTGGGAAAGGGGGCATGCACAAGGGGGCATTAACAGAAAAGACACTTTTCAGGGAAAAGGGAAAAGCATAAATGGAAACGTTAAAGTGAATACATAAGTTTTAGACATATACCCTACATTTTGAAGCCATCTCGGGAAAGATTAAAATAATCCTATTTGTTTCTCTCTTTACATCACAGTGTGCAGATGAGTGTGATGGTCTGTATATTCCTTTAATTTCCAATCGAGCAAAGCGGGCTGTTACACCCAGTGGTGGATCGGGGGGGGGGGGGGGGGCCTTTGGCGGAGCTTTTTAAAATGATTACTGATTGACATGTAGGACTTCGCCCCCTATTTTCGAGACAAAGGCCTTTCCTTTTTTCTTTCCTTTTTTCGCGTATCTCTCTTTCACATCGAGACTCCCCCCCCCCCCCCCCCCCCCCCACTTTGAAAAATGATGGATCCGCCGGTGACATCAGATTCTTATGAAGAGGAAAATAGTCATCCTAGTGGGGTTCAAAGTACAATGTCATCATAAAAGACTGGATAGACCTGTGGGCGTCGCTAGGACTTTCTGAGTTGGAGGTGGGGGGTTGTCGAGATCACTAATTTACCGACGAGCCTGAGTCTGTGTGCCACCGATAACCAATAAACCTTTTTTTTTGGGGGGGGGGGAGGGGGAGGTGCATGTGCAGAAGCAAGTAATAGAATAATTTGTTCTCAACCTATATCAACCGTGAGTCTATTTTCATTTAATGATGAATAATAATACATAACATTTATATTGCGCTGAATACACATGTTTCTAAGCGCCGAAGTAGTATTATTACCCTGGCTTTAGCCCGGCTGCCTTATAAGGCGCTGAAAGCAGTCAAGGAATAAATTCCTACCATATACCCATTTACTACACCTGGGTGGAGATTGGCGAATGTAGATGAATGTCTTGCCAAAGGACATTCGTGCCGTGGCGGGACTCGAACCATGAGATCCACAGTCCGGTGACGTATCCACTAGACCACGACACCTCTGTTTGATAAATCTAATTCGAATAATTTTTTTCCTTGCCAATTTCTAATTAAAGCACCACCTACAATCACTTGTTCCACATTAAATGAGTGTAAATTTCATATTCGCGAGCGAGCCCCTTTTTTCATTTTCGATTTTAATAATTGTCATATTTAAGGGAATATTTCGCTGGGCGAGCGAGTGTAGAGAGCGAGAAGAATAAAATAGTAATACTTCTCATTGAAAGAAATTGGCAGCATAAAAGGAATCTTCTTGGCAATGGGCAGGGCGGGCACAATCGTATTTAAGGGAATGTTAATTTTGATTAGGCGAGCGAGCGTAGCGACCGATCAAAATTTGTTGACACTTGTCTTTTGATAATAATGTATAGCATAAACGGGATCCCCTTTCTACGAAGTGAGGGGTGGGGGGGGGGGGGGGTGGCACAATCGTATTTAAGGGAATTCAAATTTTATTTAAACTTAAAAAAAAAAAATAATTGGTAGCATAAACGGGATCTTCTTTCTCCGAAGCGGGGCGGGCACAATCGTATTCAGTATGGGAAAGTTGATTTTATTTACAAGGGAATGTTTATTTGTTTTTATGTTTTGTTTTTTTAACGGAAGTTTGAAGTTCTGACGACATAAAATGCCTTATGACCGATTCTAGAACAACTACCCCCTGGAAAACTACCCCGGATAACTAGTGCAATTATTAAAAGGATAAGATATTTTATAAAATAAATGACTCTTTTGAGGGGTCAAAAGGGCACTTAAAGGAAGGAAAACGCCATGTATCAGAATGAAAGGGGCAATAATATTGAGGATAAATATGGCACTCAACAGGGATGAAAAGGAGCACCTACTAGAGGGAAAGGATCACTTTATTGAAAAAAAATAGGCGTACTTGTTTAAGTAAAACAGGTAACTCTCAGAACTTATAGGGGAATAATAGATGAAGGGGTACTTATCAGCTTATGAGAATGAGAAAAAAATGTTGTTGCAAAGGAAAAGAAGCACTTATCGAAGGAAAAGGGGCACGTATCAGATTTGAATAGCGGTTTTATAAAAAAAAAGGAACGTATATTTACAAAAGGGACATTCTTAGAGGTGAAAAGGGAACATTTATTAATAATTAGATAAATTTATATAGCTACTATATTAGTTATTCTGCTGTGCTGTGATGTAATGTAACAGAACTCTCAACAATTCTACCGAATAAACACACATTATAAAGAAACTATTGGGGGATACTTGCAAGAGTAAATGTAGCACCTGTTTGATTTGAATAGGGTAGTAATCCCAGTTAAGGGTGGCTTTTATCATAGGTGGTAAGGGAGACTTTGATAATAATGCGGAACTGGCACCGGTTAGAAAGAAAAGGTGACACTTTTCTGAAGTAAAAGGGTTCATTTTTCCTAACTAAAAGGGGTACTTTGGGGATACTTTTAAAATGAGAAACTGTTCACGCCCAGAACGTACCATTTTTGCATGTCTCCCACTGTCAGATGTACAACATTGGTTAGAACATGGAACAATTATCAGGGATTTTTCACGTAAAGGGAAGAGATAGCTAAGTGGTATCGAGATTCCCAAAAATGGGTGTCGATCCCGGGCGGGTGGGGGGGGGGGGGATTATATATATTCCCCCTGAAATTTGAGGTGGGGGATGGCTGTATAATCCCCCCAATATTTTCGGATGTGAGAATTACGATACATTAACTTAAAAATAATAATTATCCAAATTCATTATTTAACAACATTTAATCATACAGAAAACCATTTCGGGATGCTCTAAAATGCAAGTTTTATAGACAGATATTTGAAAAAGTCCCTGGTGTCGGAAAGTTATAATAAATGACCTTAAATTAAATTCCATGTATACAACTTAGGTTTTATTTTTGTAATATATACGATCTATTACAAGATAAAAATCATCTCTGTCTTTCATTATGAAAATATAAAATCATATCCCAACAAAGATTAAATGTGCTGACTGTGTGGTAATTCTTTTTGCACAGATTTGCACATTCATTGACTTGCGTATTAGGATAAATGTACATTACTCCACTAGAGTCCTGGTTGTGTTACTGTGTTTACATAATACAATACACAATATCATACAGAGTATTGTCTTCACATAACCCTCTTAATACTTAAGTCTGCTCTTCCCAAGAGTATAATTCCATTATCTCTATATGGATACATGACACATCATCACTGAATATTGTTGTTTATTTCTCTCACTTTCTGATAATGATGTTCCACCTCCTGTAGATTGACCCACTGCATTCACATCACTTTATAATTTTTTTAAAGGAAAATCCTATGTGGACCGCACAGCGAATTTATAATGAAACATAATGATATGTATTAATGTTATAATGTTCATATAACGTATATCATTTTTCCAGTTATAGTTAACAATAACTATAAAAATGAAATAAAGTTTGGCTTTTGCACGACAAATTAAAAGAAAAACCGACATATCAAAGAATTGTTCAACCAATGAATTAGTATGCAATATCGCAAATTGTAACTTACAATTTTGGGGTAAATATGATTCAGCATTATTTAAATATTTACAAGTATAATGTTAAAAACTGATGATTAATCCTTGAATAATTTTGCATAATGAGTATAATCATTTCATTTGTAGACTTTAATTTATTATTTATTCATTTATTTTTTTAACTTGATGTATTAGTGTACTTCGATAGTATTTTGTTGCTCTGATAATAAGTTTCACATTAGCATCAACCTGCATACATAACATGTTAAAAGAGATGGGGTGGGTGTTAATATTCTGTATAGCTCAAAATCAGCTTTACAGCTTTTAAAGTTTGTGAGCGAGCAACAATTTTGACACTGTTTAGTCAAAACACTTCTTTCTAATATCTAGAAAGATTTGAAGTGAAAGAATGGACATTTACTTGCATGTTGTTCAATTAGGAATGTGTGGTAATTTTCAAATTCCAATAGTTTCGTGACGTGCAACTCATTATTAACCATGACAACGTCCATGAGGAACACATCCGTAACTAACTTTAAAGACCAAGTTCACCCCCAAAAATTGAGTTAAATCAAAAAATTAAATTAAACAAAAAAAAAGGTTAAAATTCATCAAAATCGGATAAAAAACGAGACATTTATGGCATTTTAATGTTTTGCATTGTTTCATGAAACAATGATATGCATAACATGGGCTGTATGCAAATTATTGAGCCGATGATGCCATAAGCTCACTTTTCCTTTTTATTTTATTATATGAAATTTCAAATATTTCAGTTTTCTTCTCCAAGAATGTAAAACAAAGTTTGACTCCTCGTAGAATGAGTACGGTACGATCATCATTATTATAAGTTATTGTGATACAATGAAGAGAATCTTTATAAACATCTATGAAAAAAATGAAATATTTGAAATTTCATATAATAAAATACAAAAGGAAAAGTGAGCTCATGACATCATCGGATCACTAATTTGCATACAGCCCATGTTATGCATATCACTGTTTTACGAACCAATGCAAAACTTCAAAATGCCGTAAATTTCTTATTTTTATCCGATTTTGATATTTTTTACTGTTTCGTTTATTTAATTTAACTCTACTGATTCAACTCAACTCAAAATTTTGTGGACTTGGCCTTTAAGCAAACTAGGTGATTCTGATAGCTACGGTGAAAAATAATATAAGATTCATTTTTATTGTTGAAATTCAGTTTGTTTAACATTTATTTTGTATTGGTAGGTCACATTTCTTTCTTTGAAAGATTTCATATTCATTAACATTCTGTTTCCATGGCAACAGTTTTTATAAATCAAATTTAGCTCTACTCCAATTAACTAAAAAAATTAATATAATCAAACAGATGGCAAAAGTTATTAGATGTTTACCATTATTTCATGTTGAAAACAACCATAGTTATTTGTTAGAAATACAACACAATAATATATTTGTTACCATGGTAACGGCCTACACATGCAGTAGTTACATCTACCACCCCTTTACTAAAATAAGTTATCAGTGAGTGTCCTGTAAAAGAGAAAAATGATAATGGTCAATACCAATACTTACCTCTTTTTTAGGTGGCATCAAGGGATTTTGCTCGAATATCAGTTTTATTCTTACTGTTTCCATGGAAACAGCCATTTTCAAACATGATGGACACTTTTCATAACTCTTATTTTGGTTTGAATCAAGTGAGAAACTTTGATACATTATTTTAAAATGTTACTATGTGTTTTTGTACTTTCTTAATCACGAATACATGACAATTTCTTAAATTCTATTGTTTTTGATCCGTTGCCATGGTAATAGCCCTTGTGGCCACGCCCACCTTTTAATTTAGGGCAAAGAAGCACATTTTGAGAGTTAACGGTCCCATCTAACAGAAAATAAAAATCATTTAAGATTATTTCTAAGGAGGAGGGGACATTTCAGTTTTTGGCCAATAGACTATACTGATAATACATGGGATAATTGCCTTTGTACATGCACACTCTAAGATGTACCTTCAAATAGAGTTTTTCAGTCAAAAGCGCATCCAGTAAAAATACATCGTTTCATTTGGGACAACATAAAATGAGTTATCCATCTCCTTATCGGATAATTTCTTTTCTTGTGTGGCATGACAATATACATGATTCGTTTAATCAAGAAAAAGTGTTTAAAATGACAAATTTACATTGGGTAAAAAACTTTGAAATATTGGTAGTTTTCACAACTATTATTTGTAGTAAATTACAGTTTTATGTTTCATTACGCCATACATGTGTGTGTAATATCCAACTTTCAATTGTATATTAATAGGGTTTATAACTTGAAACTCAAAATAAATCTGATATCACTTGAAAAGTCTTAATCAGGTATCACATATTAGTTCAAAAAATAAAAAATTGTGATTTTTGACATTCTTTCAAATTTTGAGCCAAAAATGGCATTTTTAGGCAAAAATGCGCGTGGCATCGGCCCGTACGTTATTCGTCAGTATTTTTGCAAGACTTTAAGCATGGATGCCGAGCATTACCCCAAAATGCCGGCGAATCTTCTTCTAGAGCCTTTTTGGATGTTTGGCTGGTCTACTATAAAGACATTCTAATCAATAGCAAACATAAGTATTGACCTATTGCTTACAAAAGAGTTTTTGTATTAATTTTGTACAGACAAGAATGGGTCTGAGAAAGCAACTATCAGGTTAGTTCTTGACATTTAAGTCATCTTATTAGTTGTCACGGCTACTTTTAAGGTATTTTTGTATTGATTATGAAAATCCATGGACACTGTACATCAATATTTTGTTTTAGAATATGCAAACAATTTGCATTGCAGTGCCTCAACAATATTATCTTTTTTCAATTAAACCTAGCGCAATGTAAATAGAGTGCATGATTTACTAAAATAATGGAATTCTGGACTTGTGCTTATATCTGGAATTCTGGAATTCTGAAATGTGCTTATATCTGTCCTACAAAAGGAATTGTAATTCCATTATGCTACACTTTTTATTGCGTGTGTCCTTTAAAGCTTTTTGACACCATCCTTCCGTGGTTGTACCCTGAAGTTATCGAATTAGTGTCACTAACTTTCACTCATGAAAGTACAGTTTGCTTGAAAACAGGACAACAAACGTTATTATTATTTCCAGTGAAGGGAGAGTTGGGCCTAATGAGACGAACGACAACATGGCATAAGAAATGATACAGAGTGGATATAGAGGTAAGAATATAATATCATGATATCCACACTTATAGACACTTGAATCAGGAATAGTGTTTTAAGAGCTATTCTAAAACTGATGTTTCGGGAAATTGATTGTACAACCAGTCCAAAGTGTACAAAGCAACATCATGGTATTCAAGAAGTAAACATACCAAGTGAAATGTTTCTCCCCCCCCCAAAAAAAAACAAAACAACAACAAACAAACAAAACAAAACAAAACAAAACAAAACACGGTACCTTCCTACTCATCCTGTCTTCGCTCTTTTACCGATATGAAGTAAACGCAACTTCACTAAAGTCCAACAAAATCGATTTTACTTCTAAAAAAGCTACTTGTAAGAACGAATACATCAATCTTTCCCAATATTCTTTTAATCGTTTTAGTGAACTGATGCACAGTTCAAATGCTTCAAATTCACATGTAGGCTCAGATTTACAGTAGATTGGATGAACTCACTAGTTTATTTGTTTATTTATTTTTGATATTTAGGCAGGATAAATCATTACCACCAATAGTGGTAGTCTTCCTTGAGTCGCTAATAGCAATAATAAGTAACAATATAAGTCAACAGCATCATGAGAATAACTCAGAACAAAAAATAAATAATAACATACATAAATATACAGTGCGTATAAAAATAAGTATACCCAACTTTGGTACCTTCTACTTACAAAGTAGTAACTTCTATGAGCTTGAAATTCATTTCATAGTAAAGAGCAATGTATATTTTGTGCAATGAAACCTTATTCATAACTTTGCTGCCACGGATAACTGAGCAGCAGGCTTTTCAAACAGTATTGTCAAAATCCTTTTGTACCAAGTTTGGGCTGAAGCAGCGAATGTGGGTCAGACCAATTATGCATTAAGTTACTTCAATTGGAATCCAATTCCTGAGTTATTTTCAACTGATTTTGTGCATTTTAATAGAAATGTATTAAATTCAACTCAAACTCGAGAAAGGGCTTATTACAAGCTAAATTTATGATATTTTATTTGCCATGATAACTCAATCTTGGCTTCATCCGCATCCCTTTTTTAAGGTAAGTCTTTTGACTGAGTCATTCAAAATGGACAACATTTATTTGGGAAGCTATCCTTTTTTCTTGCAAGTCTACTATCAATTACATTGGTAATTCTCAATACACGTATTTATCTTTTTAGTCTTTTAGGTCAGCAAACCTTTGAGTTTATGTGCTATTCGAAAAAAAAAACACTGTGCCCATTGTGCAGGTGAAATGG
This sequence comes from Heliocidaris erythrogramma, assembly GCA_025617745.1. Taxonomy (NCBI): domain Eukaryota; kingdom Metazoa; phylum Echinodermata; class Echinoidea; order Camarodonta; family Echinometridae; genus Heliocidaris; species Heliocidaris erythrogramma. Next base: position 62,883,165 of record CM046854.1, read on the forward strand.
TGCAATGGACAAATGAGCAGAGAGTTTTTAGTTATCACGAGAGAAGAAGTTAGAAGGCTGTTAAAATAAATTAAAGATTATCATATGGATTGAAACAAGGTCATTTCAAAGCTTAGATACACTGGATCACTTTAAACAATGAAGAAATGAAGCAGAAATGCGATTCAACTTTCAAAATAATTTAAGACTAAAGTAATACCGACATTCGTTGCATCAGCCCAAACTTGGATCAAGGAGATTTTGACAACACTTTTTAAAACCCCTGGTGCTCAGTCATTCATTCAGTCGTTCATGCTCAACAAGTTACTCTTTACCATGAAATAAATTTCTCAGTCACATTGGTTATAACATTTTAATTAGAAGCTTTAATTAGAAGCTGTATATATAAATATGTTTTATATAATTTATGCATATATATATATATATATATATATATATATATATAATTTATATACATGTACATAATTGCAAAGTATTTAAACATATTTAGAGATATGTTATATATTACCCTGTAACAGTAGCCTGTTAAACGAATCGAAACCGCATAAAAGCCGCTTGAATTTCGTCTTTTTATGGTTAGCATCAGTGTTGTGTATTTTGCTTTGCTTATGATAATTATGATGAAGGCACGTTAAAGAATAGCCTTTGTTTAAAACATGTTAATGCTTTTAGACGTGTGCCTTCCAACTATGTATGCACAACGATGAATGATATTTTGCCATATCTGTGCTAAACTTATATGTACATAATTTTTTACATTTATTTCTTTGTATACTTATATTGGAAAATTGGAAACAAATTTATTTAAACTGAAACCGAGACTGGAAGTCTAAACAGATACAAAAATTGCTTAAATAGACAATATGATGTTGATGTGATCTTAAGTTTCATTTGCTATAATAATATACAATATTTCCATTACATAACATACACAGCATTTAAACTAGGTCCATTTGGGATCTACAAGCATTAATCCTAAAAATGTAACGGTTTTCACTAGACTTGGTTCAATCGGACGGGGTGACTTCGGTGCTGTCTGGAAGGGAGAACTTACCTCAAATCAGGGTCAAGCAGCTGTTAGACAGATTCCTGGAGAGGTCTTGATAAATTGAGATAGAGCACATTATAGCCTCTATCGATTTAAAGAAAAGTCTGTTACAACCATATTCGCCAGATGCCTTTAAAATAAAACAAATAACAAAAAGTAATATCTTTGATATTATATGATACAATATGAGTGTTGATAACTTAAAAAAAAATGAAGTACATGTATGTCAGCATACCTATCAGACACAGTATAGTATTTGTAATGACTTGAATCAGACCAGATATCTTTGCATTTCAACCACCCCTTCGTTCTAAACATACTTTAACATAATATTTGTCTCAGTCTGTCGTAAAATAAGATATAATATGTTAATGTAATATATATGTTCCTCTTAAGAGCAACCATTAAATAGCATTTCTTTTGAGAACGAAAACAAACTCTAGTTATATCACTAAAAATTTTTTTTTTTAATCTTCTTCAGATCATATGTCAAAATCAATGAACGTGCTTCGATCTGTCAAGGTACTTTGTGCGCTCTCAGATCAACCGAATGTCGCCAAATGCTTTGTATTCTGTCAAGAGCAAAGTAAAAGAATATCGTTATGTTATTATAATTCTAGTTTAATCATTATTCATGTTATTATGTTAATGTTTATTATGGAACATATTACTAAGAAATTATATCATCATTTGGGGGAAAAAAGAAAGAAAGAAAATAATAATAATAATAATAATAATAATAATAATAATAATAATAATAATAATGATCATAATGATAATAATGAAAACATGAAATGAAAGGAGAAACATAATGATAAGATGGTTTTGTGAGGACAGTTCCTTACTTTTGGCAACAACTTCCGATTTTCCTGTAACATATTTCATATTGGTAGATGCAAGCAGCCTCTATGTATATTTGTACCTTGAATCATCATAATAAAGGTAGCATCATTTACGAGTTTATATCCGGAGGTACACTACTCACCCATCTACAGATGACAGGGGTACAATCTCAACCTACATACAGCAACCTCAAACCAAACAAGGTCCATGTAGATGAAGGTAGTCTACTCAACTTTGCCTGGCAGAGAGCGAAAGGAATGCAGTTTCTTGCCTCAAAGCAGATTGCAGGGTAAGATTGGAAGGGACAGAAGGAAAGGGAAGGGGATGGACAAAGAGGAGTAGAAAAACGAGCAGAATTAGAAAAGGCCGAGGTGAGGGGAAGTGAAAAGAAGGATAACGAAGAATAAAACAAGAATAATGTGGGAAGGATGGAAGTTCGAGAAACTGAGGAACAAAGGTAGAAAAATTCAGAAAGGGGCGGAAAGAGGTTGATAAGCTTTATGATGAGGATGATGATTAGGATTGAGATAATGACTACAATAAATGTAAAGCATGACTCTGAGGATAAATATGAGGTTTTTACTTTTTGTACTAGATCATTCACGGAACTCTCTGCGCACACAATGTTCTACTAGATGAGAAAAAGCAGTGCAAGTTATCTGATTAAGGACTAGCCTCAATGTTTAGAAACAGAGGTGTAAGTATTATAGTTGAGATTTTTTTTCTTCACCTCATTATCAGCATAGGCATAGGAATTTAAAAGTCGTCAAGTGAACAATGACGTATTTACAATTATATATTTTCATAGAGCTGATTTAAAGTTTGTATGTAAGGTCTATTGTTTTCATTCTTGGAATGCCAAATCAAATTTCTATATTTTGCAGATAGTCATAGGATGTACTCGGTCTAATACATGATAGAAAGGAGGCTAAACTACTTTACCTTTTGAAGTTTCGAGTAAACACGATTTTCTGCATTTACCTATTTTCCTACATTTTAGAAACCAACAAGATGGAGTTCACCTGAAACCATACTAAATGGTGTCCAGTCCTTGGAAGGAGATATCTGGTCATTTGGCATAGTATTATTGGAAATAGTTACGCTAGGTATAAAACAAACGATTTATATTATAAGACTCCCATTTTGAACAGAATGTAGCGTACTGATAACACCGTCATCTCTCATACTTTGGCATGAAAAGCAATGTTCCCAACTATAAAACATGCTTGATAAAAAGTTTGACAGGTAACGTAAATAAGACAGTGATGAAAAAGGGAACTTTGTACCAGGCCTGTAGGCGGTGGATAATGGTCCATAAAGACTAAACAAAATCAACTTTGGATATTTTCTTGTGCTTGTTCCATATTCTGTAGATATAAATCTTCCTTTTTATATTTTCATATATTTTTCCTGCAGGAAACTTTACAGAATCCCCGGTAAATTCTTGACACCCTGTCAATAGTTCAATTCAAAATTAAACGGTTCATATTATCATGGAAAACCATTTTACTGCCCCTCTATCGGTGAGGGGTTTCTCAATAAAGCGTTGATGTTGCTGTTTATACACAACTTTAAATTCCATTTCAGCTTGAGGGATACACCCCTTTAAAATATGTTTAGGCAAATCTTGTAATCATGTTTTAGGTGGGAAAATTCAAGTAATTTTCTCTTTCTTTGGAAGACATTTTGCTAATATCATTCCTCCCAGATATTTCCCCTGAACACTCAAACACTTAGGATATTTAATTCTATCTTGGCAAGAATTCCATGGTGTTTTAACGGTACCAGCGTTTTTATATTCTTGAATTTTCAAGTACCTTTCTTTCGTTAGGTTACGCATATAAATTAGTATTAAGCCGGAATCATATTTTTTCTTTTCTCTTCCTGTAGTTTTACATAGGTGCTAGGCCATACCCTAATATGAATTTTGACACAGTGCAGAAAGAGGTTTTTAATGGTTACAAGATGCCACGCCCTCGCCACTGTGGACAATAATTGTAATGAATTTTCTTTCTATTCACTTTCTTTTCTTCGAAACGTTCCATTTCCTCTCATCTATCGTAGTCCTACACATGATACATCTTCGATATCATTTTCAAAGTTAGGACTTGTATTTGAATTTACTTTTCAGGAATAATCATTAAAGAGGTTGAAGGGGTGACATTTTCAAAATGGCAAATGAACACTTTTAACATGCATCCAACCTTTTAGCTATTAGATCCATCATATTAGAAGTGTTAATTTACCATTTTCAAAATGTCATTCCTCCAACTTTTTTAAATGTAGATTTAACATTTGAGGGTTTTTTTTTTGTATATATATATATATATATATATATATATATATGTTTTAATTTACCTCTTCAGAGGACAATTATTCGATGCAATCCACAATACATTATCAAAATACAAATGAATATACATTCACTTCTCAACGGAAATCTCGAAAAGAAGAAAAAACAACAACTTACAATCGGTTAAAATCACGGAGTAAATTGTTGTAGGGCATTCGATATAACAGCTGAAATGTTGTCCAAATGTAATTCGTTTTTAAAAGCATGTCATATTTTGAAACTATTATAAGTTTTCCCCTGAAAGTAGTTCAACATATACATTTTATACGGTACATTGCATATTGTGCGTATTTAATGACTTATATCTTTAGCTAAATGCTAAAGATATAAGTCATTACATACGCAGCATTTAGAATCTATACAATCAAGCGTTTTTCATTCAAATATCAGTGTTTGTTTGAAATCATAACGAATAAATACAACAATACGTTTCTAGAATAATATTACCTTGGGGCATTCTAACAAAACATGAACAAACGATTCAGTTGTTTTGCAACTTTAATATTTTTTTCCAGTCAAAATCGATAGGAAGGTTGAAATGTTCATTAAAAGATATAGTTTATGCAGGCATATAAATAATAACTTAGGCAATCTTCTATTGGGGAAAAATTTGTACTGTATCTACTTGGTTATCAAATTAATTCCTCCGATTCAACATCACATTTATCACTTTTATGAAATGAACGATCGTGCGACTGAATATAAATGTTCAGTTTGTTATCATGTAAATAGTGAAACAATAAGGTGCAGTATCTATCACTTTCAATGGAGTTTATTTCTAAAAGAATTACCTATCTCTCAACGACTTGGACAAGGATCTGTATGCGTCTCCACAGGATGTTTGAAGTCGGTGCAATTTTGTTCATCATCATGCAACTGATGTTGGAGACGAAAAATTTTTACGACTATTTTATCTTTATAGGAAATTTATTTTGCTGGCTCTGAGAAACATTACAACATACATGAAAAGCCTATACGTATACCATGTACATCTGTCATCGAAAGACTCTTGCTAATCGATGCAAAATGACTATAGAATGACTATTATTTATATGAACTCGAGTTTTTTTTTTGTCGTTTGTAGAAACATACACATAGACAAGTTGGTATTAGCATGCCAAACACCATTTATTTTAATGTACGATAAAGGAGCAATGTAGATAAAATGCCATGCTCAAACAAAGTGCCGTGCCGGTGATCGAACCAACGATCTTCGCATGTCCAGTCTAGTATTTAGACCACTCGACTACGACACCTGTACATATATATCTTACTTTATGTAAGATGTAAGAACATTTAGAGGCCATCTATGAACTGTGGTTCCCTTGCAAACCAGAAAGTACTATTTAAGTCTCAGTGGGTATTGTACGAAAGATATAATAGGAGCAACATGTTTGTCGGGTAAATTATTAAACAATTTGGGGTTGGGTACAAAAATACCCATCTAAAGCACATGTTAATATATTACCCAACAAACATGCATGATCCTTTCTTTTTTACCCAATATTTTGTAATTTGGTACTTTCCAACAGAGCCTCTCATGAACAGTAACTGATCATTCATTCAATAACCTTCAACAAATAATTTGTTTGGCTGGTGTTAGCAACAAGACATTCCTGAATTGAAAAACCAGATAAATCACAGTACTGTATCTAAACATCAAGAAAGTCTATTACCGATCGTATATACATGTATAAATTATATTTAATCAAATTTAAACAAAATAGCAAGAGGTTTGCACTGACACTAAGTATTCGAATTATGATTTCTTATCATCAGTAAAAAAAAATATGAAATTATGATATAATTATCGTTCTCAGTCATTTTCCTTCGTTTGTATATCTTTTGAGATATTTTTTGCTTGTCTATATTTATCTCGAAACAGTCTACTTGGAGGTACTTTTGGGGAAAACATGTTTACCTCTACATGTATGCATCATAGGTTTACTGCAATGCAATCTGTGTAATTGTAAAATTATACATTTTATAAATTCTGATTACTAAAAAATATTGAAACTCTTGTTACAAAGAGACTTGTTATTTAGAATATGTTTATGTACTTTTAAGACCTAGAATAAAATCGTATACTTTCAACATTTTACCCTAACCTATAAAGTTGCAGCACCCTTAAGGAAGTAAAAGTGAAACTAAGTCTTTAGGTTTCTTTTTGTTTTTCGGTCATCTTCTAGAAAACATGATTAAGACTATTATGTCACACATTTTAATATGAAGTTATCATTTTCCTACAAAGTTTGTGATTCATACACGATTGCAAAAAATGTATTCAAACTTGAATATAATAAGTTTATTTTGAATTTGTGAACATGTTATTAGTGGCTTTAAATCTGACTAGTAATATAGTACTTTAAAAGTCTTTGTGATTTTATTGCTCAATATAAATCAAAACGATGAAGTATATGAATTTGTTAACAGTTGTTTCTTAATCACATTGGTAACAGCAGCTTGCGGACCTTAGAAACACGAACATTTTTTCTTTTTACTTTGGGGTAGGGAAATGTCCCAAAATAATTTTTGGGATACAACATAAAGGGAATACGTAATGGCTACGTTTAGCTTTGAACCAAAAACATGAATTTTAAATTGAATTGAGTTTGAGATGTTTTGAGATGATTTTCGAGAAAAAAAGCCGATCAAATGCATCAAATCAACATCATAATATATGGAGCAAAAACACTCTTGCAAAGACCCTCAAAAGATTCATCAGTCAACATGGTATTGCTTAAAAGATCCTACCGTATCCAGACCAGGTGACCGAAACAACTGCCAACTCCACATTAAGAAAAAAAAAGGGGAATGTGAAAGTGAGGGACATCCTATTGTGTGGTTTCTATAATTATATAGAAATGCTATACACAATTTTACATACGGTCAGCAAAAACAGAAAGTGGACATTCTTTATTGTTCAACATTTTATATAAACCGTCAATAAAATATAATAAAATATAGCCCTATATTCATTTCAATTCAAATTAACATTTTCTTCTATTGATTTTTACAACAATCAACATCTGTTCAAATAGGACAGTTTATATGCATAATTATACAGTAGTATCAGTGCAATCAAGAACTTGCAAAATTACAAGGAAGAATGCGCAATCCTACTGTATATCAAATTAAAGAAGAATTAATATTCTACCAACATCAATTAGGATCAAGTTTTGAACTTTCACTTTTGGAAGTCACATTCATTTAACCGTTAAAAGGTCTGATTAAAAAAATTGCAAAAGTAGAGCAAGTAGCCATTCAAATGTTAATGAACGTGTTCATCTGTAAGACATTATTGTCCAACAATGGATGTCAACTGTACATAGTCTCAGGAATGCATTCAAGTGTTTGTTGTACTTGTTATTTTTCCTTTTCATTGTTTTAATTTGACCCTACTAGATGGAAATGCTCATCAACATTTTAAATGGCCAAATGCCCCATCTTTGCAATTTTCTTTCCGAGACTCATATATTTAATGGATATGATCATTTATGCGTAAATAGTATGATTCCAATAGGATATCATCTTAAAGAGGATTAATTTATGTTTTTGTCACCCTACGGTGTCCTCATCCGAACTCTTCTGAAAGTGGAAGACGTTCCCTGATTAAAGACCCGGTCTTAGATATATTTTCACTTAGATTATATTTCACATGTACGACTGGAGTAAATATAAATTGATATTTATATTCACATTCATATTCAAGAATGCTGCCCTCAATGTTATAATTGGTTTAGCTGGTTTTTGCTTCCAATAGACTGCTTCGGTAATGTATGCAAATTTTAAACATACCTTTCAAACAAAGGTTGTTCTTGACAACCTGAAAGCTTTCCGGACATAGCAACAAATAATATGTGCAAACTGGATTCCAAGCATTGAGGCTCATGTATGAACAGCAGGTTAATGGAATAGCTCGTCACTAGGTGCTCAGAGAATATATGTGCATAATTTGTATACATTACAGAAGCGGTCTATTGAGCGAAATGTTTCCCTCCAGCCAACACCAACTACCAACCACATTTGCACTACTTTAATAGTCATGACAGTTGATATTGAGCTAAACATCGATACACTTATACAGCGTGGATAGTAAACTTATTCATAGTGACCTGTATTAATATGCAATTGTTGTGGTAAGTAAAATAACGCTACAAAATATGTCGTTTCCGTAACGAATGTTTTACGAGACTTCTATAATTTGAGCTGTCAACGTGACGATAAAAGCCCTCGGAGCCAATTTAAATCACCGACTGGGAGGCTTTCAAGTACCTAATATCTTATTTAAATGTGAATTACAATCTCTTGACAAAGTCATGGTAGTACAAAGAATTTGCACTGGGAAACTGAACAGTTTAGAAAATGTGTGTGTGGGGGGGGGGGGGGGGGGGGTGGACATGTGTCGAGAGATAATTGCACAAGGGGTGCATGAGAATCAAGACATAAAATATAAAGCAACCAAGAATTTATAAAAAGGGGAATGTGCAGAAGATTTTTGGAATGAAATAAAGAAATAATAAAAAGAGGGAACAGAGACAGAGACAGAAATAGGCAGGAAAAGGGTAAAACATTTTTTATGAGGAAATTTACGAAATAATACTTTTAAAAACGGGGCCAAAAGCTTTCATTCAGACGTCTAAAATATTTTGCCCTATGCTCTTTCTTGTAAAGATATGTAAAGTCTTGGCATTTATGACCTGTAAAAAGTGTTTCAGAAAACCTTTGTATTTGTCTAGTGATTGTGTGTGCACGTTGATTTTTAAAACAACGTTTCATAAATATATTTAAAGGTCTCCTTTGCTTTTGCATCGTTGGTCTTGAGAATGTAATTGTAAGTATGCTCCTTGAATTGAAAGGGAATAAATCTTATTGCGATAATTACATATAACATGCGAGTTTACCCTCCATGATCAGCCCATTACTCATTTAAAATGTTTGCATTAGTTTCAAGGAGTCGGTATAAATATATCAAAGGGAGCATGAAAAAGTTTTACTCACCAAACTTGCAACTGCATCTGTGAACCAATTTAGAAATTTATTTTCTTTGCCTCGCAGCTTTATTTCCAAGAAGATAACAACTTTGCGTCAGTTACAGTATTTTCTTATTTGGGACATCCCGAATTAATGTGAATTTTGTAATGAAATTACACCCTGTCTTTGGCCCGAATTTAAATCTAGGCTCATAACATGCATCTTTCAATTGATCGTTTACAGAAGCAGCTTTCCAAGATGGACTTTCGATATACGCCAATCAGAGCGCCATATCCCATGACAGGACTTTTGATAATAGTAAGTTGTCTCTGTTATGTGTTGTAAGATAGTAATATTTCCTGATTATTTATTTTTTCACCAGTTGACACGCACATGAAGCAAATAAAAATGTCATAGGCCTAGTGTTTCATATTTTTAAACGAAGAGAGAAATACAATAAAATGATTTTGTCACACATTTTCAAGAAAGAATATACATATATTCCATGGTAATGACTTTTACATTTAGTCTTCTTTTTGACACTGAACCGGGTCGTTTAGGATTCGAATCCCTGCCCGTGGGCATATTTCCTATATGGCCACACCCAACTTCAGAAAACCGAGCACAGATATATACTCCGAAAACGGCGTATAACGTTTTAGAGCTGCCTTCAATCTGCTAATTATGTATAATTAAAAAAGAAATATATAGGCCCAGTGACGGATCCAAGAAAGAAGGGGGGGGGGGGGGCGCCAGCGGGAAGGAACGAGGGACCGGGTATCCCCCTCCCTCGGTAAGGTAAAAAAAAATCATGTGCGAAAGTCGCATTTTAAGAGCACTTTTAGAGGAAAAGCTCTAACTCAACCATTGGCTGTAAATGAATGACATACCATGAATGGGCTGTTTGTAATGAAAATTAAATACCTTTAAAGTTTATTAATTCTTATTATTCAAAAGACGGTCAGCGTCATTTCATATTTAAGAAAAATCACCTTGAACGATAGAGTCAGTCAAATTTAAGCACATTTAATCGATACTGAATGATAATAAAGCAATATTGACTGCCTCAGGGCGACGACATATATCGCTCGGAGCCTCGAACTAAATATATATCACCAGAGTCGAAGATGAGGGTGATATACATTTCGTGAGGGCGATATATGTCGGCCCTGAGGCCAGTCAATATTGCTATTATTAACCAAATCAGACATCTAATGCCGCAAAAGAAAGCGTAGTAGCGTAGGCCTACATGCGCGTACCATCCACTCTCGAACTTTGATTATCCTCTCTAGTTGTTTTAGTTAGCGCATCAATGTTTTGAGTAACATACTCACGTTGACTGGCATCTACTTTTACTTGGAAATGATCCTTTCTCAAGTTTCTTATGTTCTCCCTCCCCCTGCGACAAAAATAAAGACTCGACTCGAATCAAACCTTCTCAATAAGTCCTGCAGGTGTCTCCTGATTGACATACATGTAGCTGTACAGCTTTTGATTATCCTGACTTTCTCGTCATGATGCACAGTGTCACCTTTCCCAAGTTGTTTTAAGTCCACCAATGCTGCTTTGAACGCAACTTTAGCTTTGGTAAATTCTGGATCCTTTGCTTTGTCGATAATATCTGAACGCACAGATTTAAGATGCCTGTTTTGGCCAGCTTTCAGGGCATTTAACGATGACGTTTTGTAATGCGATCCGTCCGATTTTCTCAATTCAGGATGGCAGCGATTTTAGTTTTGTCCACCGTCTCGAAAGCAATAAGATCAACGTTTTTTTTTTTTTTTTAAGAAATATCGTACTCTTTAAAAATGTTGATCGCTTGCTTCGTTGACCTTTTAGTGTTGTCTTTTTATTTTCAAGAATTTTAAAGAATTCTTCTTTGTCAAAACTCGCGAAACGCTTTGGTTTTGTTGACGAGCTGGAGGCAGCCATCTTTGGGATTGCTAAATACTTGTTGAAAATATGCGCTGCGCCAGCTACACGTATACGCGCACATACGCGCGCGCGAGCTTTTGCTCGTTCTACGTCATAGTTCTACGTTCAAACCAATGTAGTACCGGTAATGCAGCGAGCTAGCTTCAATTTTACATCAACAAAGATCGTTCGTGAAACACCCCCTTTAGTTTTTCGTCCATTGTAAACAGAACTACTTCTGCATATGGCCTACTCGTGGATCGTGAAAAAAACAGTACCTGAACTACTTTCCTCATACTTTTAGCCTCGGTACCATTCTAAATTGCGCTTTATAAACGATTCACCACTTATTGGTTAAATATCGAGTTGTTACTCCCTTGTGGGAGAAATTAGAACAAAATTTGTCTGAGAAACTAAAAAGGTCAATTGTTTTTGCAAGCTCATGTATCAACTTTATTACTCTGTGTATCAGGTATTATATTCACTGTTGTAAATTTCGCAACGAGATCCCAGTTTTTGACTCTCTCATATCTTTTATTCAGTCCAAACATCGATCAGATGTCATTGCTTCAAAGAATGGTAAATTGGGTCTTCATTTAAAAAAAATTTCAAGCTGTGATTCCGAAGGTTAAAAAGCTTTATCCTCCTGTTCCACTATTCCTTCACCATCATTGTTACTAGTACTGTTTTTATCTGCACATTGATTTAAACTGGTGACCGTTTATTTGTATTGAGCTTCTATTTTGTACTTGTGATATACATGTATTTTGTATTTTTATATAATCCAATAAACACCTGAAAAAAAAGAAATATTATAGCTTTATCATAATTAAAATCTTGAAGTAAGGGGTGGGCCGCTTCTTGCAATAAAATGTGGTGAGCTACTGTTGACGATATACTTGGTAATGAAACCAAAGAAAATGTATGAAAAGCCTGCACTATATTTAAGGTGATCCGAAAAGTAAAAAAAAAAAATTAACAAAATCATGAAACAGGAAAATCAAAGGCGCCTGCCTGGATCCGCCAATGTATGCCGTGTCTCAATAACCTTCAAGGTCCTTGAATGATTCGTCATATGAAATGTTTTAAATGAATGTATCCGCAGCATTATTTAAAAGAATGGTATTTCTTTCCATTTTTAAAAATCAGTTTTATACACTACAGAAAATTTACTTGCGGCTTTCATGCGGTCTTGTTGCTGCTGTAAATACAATGTTAACTCCTTTCCTTTGTAAAGATCGTTGGATTCTCTGGTGGACAGCAGAGTGTGACTGTGACTGGTCCTACCGCAGTAGAGCAAGGAACTGATACATCTTTCACGTGTACACTGACTAGTGGATCACCATCCAACTTTATATGGAGAGATGAGTCACTGGATCCTGCTATTATTATTTTTGTTGATGAGGACCCTATTGAACGCAACCCGAAACATGATAACTTTGCTGCATCAGTGGATGGGTCTACATCCACCATGACCATCACAAATACTGTAATAGCAGATGAAGGAGTGTATAGGTGTTCTGTAAGAACAGCCGGTGAATACACAATTCTCACTGTAGAAGGTAGGTGAAAGGGAGACAGGGATGAGTTTACAACGCTCAGTGAAACATCGATTTTTATTCCAGCTATAAAGTGCATAATAAATATTTCAATGGCAAAGACCCACGCTTTATACATTTATGTATGTTCTGGAGCTAAGTGTTACAATATTTCACATGGTGATAACATAATTGTGTGGCTTCTGTGCTAAGATTGATTTTTTTATAAATTTATACATAATTTGGATTATATATTTATAAGCATGTGACCATGTCCGGCTGAACAAGAGCCTTGTAAGCTTCATTACATTCTGCGTGATCTGTGATGCTCAGATTGGCCCGAAGAAGAAATACCGGAACTTGGTGTTAGTCATCGATTGCAACATGACCCTAAATGTATCGCATACTTGTAAGGGTGTGTTCAAGCATCTTCTCTTTCTATCTTTCCTTATTTCATTCTTTGTATTGATCTTTTTTTCATCTTCCCTTTCTCTCTTTCCTTGTCTTTATTCTTCTATCATTTTTTTTCTCTCTATCTTCCTTATGATATTCTTGGTTTTCATCTTCTCTAATAATTAGAGAAGATGAAAGGAAGATCAAAACAAAGAATAACATAAGAAAACACAATTATTGTGTTTCCTTATGTTATTGTATCCCCCGGCCGAATGCTGGCGGATACTTTGGATTCAGCCGCGTTACGCCGCCGCCGCCGCTTCACATTCTTGAGTGCGGCAATCTCTACGCCATCATTTTGTTTGAAGGAGGGGAAGGGGGAAGTTTTTTGTCCATCCTTCGAATCGCTGCCAGTGCCGGGGGATAGCCTCTCTCTTTGTTTCTTATTTTTCCTTTATTTTTCACCTTCTCTCATTTTTTCTTCTACCCAATGACGTCATAGAAGCATGATAGAGATATCCGTTGCGTTCATGCAATTTCAGCGAACGTGTTTCTGGCAGAGACGTGTAACAAAACGCACCTTTTTCTGCGTTTCCGTTTGGCGATCTCAAACACGTTTATTTTTACGACCGAATAAAAAATGCATGAACGCAACCGTATTTTAAACTAAACGTCTTTCAAAACCGTGTTACTGGGGTGAAAAATGTTCGATTAAACTAGGCGCGTAGCCAGGGGAGGGGGGGGGGGGGGTGTTGGCTGTCCTTCCCTAACGCCAACTTTAAAAAAAAAAAGCAAGAGTGAAAAAGCGGGGACAAGTGAGAGAAAAAAGCCTAAAAATGCGCTAGGGCCCGTTATCTTTCAAAATAATTTGCTAATAATTTGGAAACTCCCTGCACCCACCCCTGTTACACACAGTGCGGTGTTGCGTCCAAATAATTGAAAATCAGTCAGGGCGTCGAACTATAACTTAAAAAAAAAAGGATAACACTTTTTGCTACTGGCTGTTATCTTTCTCTCAAATTTGCTTAAACGTCGGAGATTTCGCGCTTTTGCGCTTGAAGGGGATACCCCCCCTCCTGCACCCACCCCTGTTACACACGAACGGTGCGTCCAAATAACTGAAAAGCAGTCCGCGCATCGAACTCACTGGTCTTACGATCCGAATATCTTTTGCTATGAAACGTCAGAGATTTCGATCTTCGCGATAGAAGGGAACCCCCCCCCCCCCTCCCTCAACCCGGCCCCAGTGAGCCACGGTTCCTGTGGAATTTTATGACGGGGTGCGCAGCACCCAGGCTGACGATGCTGATGATGCTGGGGGTGCTGTACGGGGTGCTGTAGCCAGCAAAATGCTGATGACCTTTTTTTCTGCTAGTCAGAGATATTTTGAGTTAAAAGAAACCCTAAAACGCTGGCTGAAGACCTTTTTTTTGGGGGGGGGGGGGGTTTATCAGAAAAAAATTGTTTTGCCCCGGGCGCCATTGATAGATAAGCACCTGCATACCCAACCGCCCCCTAAAATGAAATCCTGGCTACGCGGTTGGCTTGAGCGCAACATAATTATAACTCTATTAGGTTTCACTTCCGCAACCGGTCACACACCAGGATCAGAGGATTCTGAACACGTATGGCTACAAAATCCATGGTGCATCCGCGGATCTCTTCTCGATTTGACTTTTGCAATGCTATCCTTATACACCTTATACACCTTATACACCTTTCTGCTACAACGCCTCCTACGACTGCAGAACTCAGCGGCCAGACTTTTAATTTCACTATCAAAAGGTATAACTCACATCTCCCATCCTTTATGCACTTCATTGGCTACTTGTCCGCAAACGTATCATCATAAAGACCATTCTTCTAATTTTCAGGCTCTTTACTGCACTACAGATGCATACATGTATACAGGACCTAATATACCTCCATGAACCACCGCGTCGACTTCGTTCAGATAACACCCAATATCTTCGTATCCCTCGTTCAGTCATGGGGAAGGCAATCATTTTCAAGTTCTGGCTCAGAAATGTGGAACACACTCCTTCATCAACTTCGAAATAAGAACACTTATCACAGTTCAAAACTCAGTTAAAAACGTATCTATTCCCAACATTTTATCTTCTGTTTATTTTATGAATATGAGCTGATGAAACAGTTCTCTAGATGTAGAAATTACTTGTTTAAAATTTTGTTTCAAACTGTCATGGCAATATAATGTCCAGAATTTTTAAATTTATGTTACTTTGCATTTTATGTTGATTTTTTTATTTTTAAATGTACATGTATAACCACAATTACGCTACAGCTCATAATAGCGTCAGAAGTGTCACATTTGACATGGCGCGATATAAATGTTCACTATTAGTATTACCCAGGGGGTCTCAACTCCGCTTCTGCATCCGGCTTTCCATGGGGGCATTTCCGGCTGGTCAAAAGTGCACACTGCTCCCACTTTTCATGTATTAGCCTAGGAAGCCAAATGTTTTTCAGGTCTGGTATATCTCAAGTAAAACTGAAGTACAAGAAAAAATGTGCGCCCCAGGACCCCATCTGTACCACCATGCACTGGCTGCTGGTGGATGTACCCCCCCCCCAAAAAAAAAAAAAGCACAACAACAACAAACAAAAAACAAACAAACAAAAGAAAAAAAACCCAACAACTAAACCAGCAACAAAACAAAACACACCTCAAAAAATCTGATTTTTTTTTCTTCTTCCTCTTCTACTTCTTCTTTTTCTTTTTTCTCCTTCATCTTCGTGTAAAATGAGTCCATCAACAGAAACCCCACACAAATCAGTATATCGTCCAGTTATGGAAGGTTGCATAAGGCTGTATTCAACCAATCCACCATCACACTTCAGAACACATGCTATATTGTGCCTGCATCATCATCATCACCACATCTTACACAAATTATGGGGAAACAAACACAAAAAAAAATTGTCATTGTGAAATGATGTTTATTTAAATAACTCACTTATCAACATAAAAGTTAATGCTCTCTCAAAATGCAATATACACATGGATGTAAATATTTGAATTACATGTACTGTCTTTATTTTCAAATTCTTTCATTAATGCGACATATCTGTTCTTGAATTATGTAACCGATTTCTATTATTCCAGAATGTATTCCAGAATGTATGATTTGTATTTTGATTGATTTGTGTGGAAATAAACTAAACTGAAACTGAAACATTATAACATATGGTTCATGAACAACAAATCATGGGGCAGGTGAGGGGGATGGCATACCAATTTCTATTTTATTTCATTTTGTAAGCAAACAAGTTTAAATCTATCCAGTGACATCCGATATATAGGTGGATTGTAATGTGTATCCATGTACATCCCTTCAAATTATCATCAGAATATACAAGACATAAAAGTACTAAGAGGCCACCTTACTGCCCAAAATGATATGAGCTGATGTTTGTCCAAATATTGGTAGTTTTGAAAATTTCGGGGTGGGCTGAAACTCCCGAGCCCCTGATGTGTCTGCCTAGAAACATGCATGATGCCCCATTGCACAATGATTGCACAGATCATAAAGAAGGAACGAATTACATAATCTAGAAGCATTTGTGTTTAAAGAAAAAGAATCGTACCTATTTCCGGATAGCTTCAAGCAACTGCAAGATGAAAGGGATAATCACTTCAGACAATCACTGAAGACCAAATAAAATATCATGATTAGATCTGAATACACGACTTATGCTTATGCTTACAATTATAAACACAAGTTGCATTAAAGCTGATTAAACAAAATCATATTTCAAAATCTTTTTGTAAATTTCATTGGACTTAAAAGGAGAATTGTTTGATTTAAACATTTATTGGTTATAGTTAGAGTTGAAGTGTAAACAAAATCATATTTCAAAATCTTTTTGTAAATTACATTGGACTTAAAAGGAGAATTATTTGATTTAAACATTTATTGCTTATATTTAGAGTTGAAGTGTGAAAAGAATTTAGAATTATGCTTAGTCACTTTTTCATAATCATGTTTTAAATGGGCAAATCATATCAACTACATTTTGTTAATTACATATACATGATCATGGACATATGTGACCCGACGCCTCAAAACCTACAATAAGTCGCCAAAATTATATTTTTTGTTTTATGCATTTTCTGAAAGTAGGGATTCTCAGCTTTCCAATGGTATATCACTTGCCTAGTTTACTCAATGATAACACCTTTAAATATCACATTTAGAATCAGTATGTAACCAGCAATCAATAACTCCTATTCAGAGAAAATGGCCATTTAAGTTCGGAACAAAAGAGTGCTAAACCTTCGCTCTCTGTGTTCGCCCAAGTAAAACTGGGTATTCAAATGGCCACAGCAATAGATATGAAGGGATTATCAGATTAGGCTGAATTCTGGCAAGCTGCTCCAGGAGGACCTATTCATTACTCACTCCAAAAATCAATTTAATCCAACTGGAGGTAAAGTAGTAATTTGTCATTGAATGAAAGCATTACAAAAGCTCTCCAAACATTTATTGGCTCGACAGGTGAAAAAAAAAAGAGTCATTTTAAAATGACCCAAAAACATATTTCTAAGTCGAACTACGACTCACAAACTTGAGACATGATAGAATGATAATGAAACTACCCATTTCTATCAAAATCAGAAAATCGACTTATCCAAGCAAATTTACTGTTTTTGGGCTGTTTGCTACGTTGTGGTCCGTGCGACTTATTGTAGGTTTTGAGGCGGCGGGTCACATATAGACCTACAAAAGGGAAATCAGTGGTAATAAAAGTCTTTGCTTTTATTTAAAAATTAAAAATTTGGGGGTGCATATATAATGGGTCTAAGAGTGAAATGTCAAGTGATTGCAATAAGGGCCATTAAATAGCCGCGATACCACCCCCCCCCCCAAAAAAGTCGGATTTACTTGGACACACACCCAAATTTACAAATCTGTTTCCCCTTTTAAAAGTGTTTTGGCTCTTTCCAATATACAAATATTTTGACATTCAATATCCAGGTCCAAAAATATATGCATTCCTGAGAATTATGTAAATAAGCAATAAATCGCTCTTTAAAAATCATTTAAACCTTGAAATAATAATAAAGATAAAGAATAATTTGATCCTTAATAACTCTGTAAGAGTCAAATATACATAAAATGCAGTTTTGTAATATCATTTGGATAGTTAGATGAGAGACTTCCAATAGCCAAGCTTTAGTATAGAAACGACTAGATTACAAACAATTCATTACTCTAATAATCCCTCCCTGGGATTAATTGGTCTAAACACACCTCAGAATAATAACCCCTTTTTGGTTTGATCTAGCTGAATACAACTTACCAGCATACTGTAACATATCCTTTGTATTAGGTAGTCATTAAAGGGGAATTAACCTCAAAATAAAAATATGTTTATATTCAGAGATGTAATCTATTCCTTCTAGTTGTCCTACGTATTTTTGCATTAAAATATACAAGATGGGTATAAATCAAGATTTTCTCATGAAAATTTAACGTCTGCTACCCGGGGGCTGCCATTTTCTTGATGTGTACATAAAGATAATTTAATCCGAATGTAAAATTGTCTTTCTTCCTGATACAAAATCCCATTTGAGATTTAAAATATTTAACAGATATATACATATATTCTAAAAACGAAAATGTGTTTTATATTTCTTTGAAAATTACGATTTTACTAAATATAAATCTATTTTCTTGATACTATGACGTACGCGACGGAGCGAATTAATTCAAATTTATGGATGATGACTTTCCCGAGCGTCAATAGTGACAAACTATGCATTCACCTGCTTTGAGATAATGGACTTCAAAAGTCAGAATGCGCGTTGTATAAATTATGTTCTGTTCTACCAGGCAAGCCCAAGAAATCGATTTCTAGTTAGCAAAACCAGATAATTTAAAAAGAAATCTATAAATTTCAAATTTTAGAATATATGTATACACCTGTTATGTATTTTCCATCATATATGGGGATTTTTTTATAATGAAGAAAAGCAATTTAGCTCGAGGATTAAAAATATCTTCCTGACCGGAACGGTTTCAAGTGGTTCATGTATAACTCCATGTCATCACGAAAATGGCAGCCCCCATGTAAAATGTTAGCAGATGATACCGTGAGCTAGAATGTCTTGATTTAAACCCTTTTCTGATATTTCAATTCAGTGATACAGGTCAATGATAAGAATATATTACACCTTTGAACATAATTTATATTCTCGTGTTAATTCTCCTTTAAAGGTCTTAGTACAATCCCTCCAATAGATGTTTAGAGAGACTTCTAATTCACACGGTACTGGATTTTCAATTCTCATAGTATAAATAGTTGAGCAATTATATTCTCTGGTTTCGTTTTTTTAAGTCTTCGGACTTCTTCCTCCGTGCTGTGCTCCTGTCCATGCAAGCCTTGATAGTACCAAGCCTTCATACCAAGCCCTTTCGTATCACCAATATGTCTTATGACTGTTCAACTGTGATATTTTATCATCTTCTACTTCTTTGATGCCACTTTACTCCTGCCTGGACAGGAGTACCGAGTTCCCATATGTACAAAGCTCTGTATATACCTTATAATTTTACCCGGGGCGGCCCAGAGTTGCCATTCAGTGTCATGATTAATTTTGATGTTGAACAGGTCCACATCTACCTCAGATTGTCGGTATACCTCAGATTGTCGATCTACCTCAGATTGTCGGTAATGAAGCCATGCGCTTTCCTTTTCTAGGTTTGAGCACTATTATTATACAGATCTACGGAAAATTGCTGATCTTTTCGAAAAATATTACCAGTACACTATATAAACGGAAGGTTTTAGAGTTTAATCAATTTTCTCTTTCGTCGTGCAAAAATTGCAAGAGAGGAGGGACTGGGTGGGATGTGGGATAATACGTTTTTTACAGTGAACTCACTCGCAGCCACGACGAACACATCCCTATTATTAAAAGGAACGTACTGTCACACTCTGACGGATTGAATGGACGGGTATTAACGTTTTGGGCATTTTGTATCCGTCAGTCAGTTCGCCAATATATATCACCTTTTGGCCCAGAATTAAAATCTGTATCGTATTGTTATCGCATAATTATCGAACAATTGATGGTCAATAGTCCAATACTTGGCGAGTATTGCCGTACTGACGAATAAATAACGGGTTAAGAGCGTGGCAAAATTTGTTCCATCAACGGATAGTCTCGGACATGACGGATCCCTTGTCGGGCGGTATCGTACTATTAGAGGACAATGACGAGCGGGTGTCTGATAGATATCGGGTATTGACGGACATTGCCGAACATTTGGCGGTTATTATCGGGCATCTTCGGACCGGCTATAAAAATCCGACGAAGGCGGGCGGGTTTCATTCTCACGCTCGTCTCCAAACTGAAAGGGCATGATTTGTTAGATATTTTGGATACATTTTGGATTTTGGATATATTTCTACATTTTTTATTTAAAAATGCCTAAAGGAGTGACAACCCAAGACTCGAAGATGGGAAAGAGGTCTCGTACAGGCAGTATGAAGCGCCGGGTGCCTTCTCCAGTTCTTTCTGGTAAGCATAAAGTTGAGCCATTTTTAACTGCCAAAATTACAACATTATTTTGTAAAAAACATCAGGAATCCAGCAGCACAGCATCTTGCCTCTCTGAAGTCTGGAGAAGAAATGACCCGAAGAACCAGGAATCGGGAGTTTATATACTCTTGGAAAAATCCGACAACTATCAGATAATATACGATAATATACGTTTAGAACCGTTAATTATACGACAGTTAACGATATCTATCCGATAATTATTCGATTTGATCGCTCGTATCCGTCATATCCGACAATTAATTCGATATATATACGATATATATTCGATATATGTCCGAGATTGATCGTTACATATATGATATATATACGATAACAGAGTCGTGCAAGTATCGAGGCGTATCGTACATATATCGATCAAGGCGTATCGTACATATATCGATCAATGACGAATGGTTAGCGACTATAGTCGTACTATAGACGAACAATTATCGTTCAAGCACTTCCGATCCAATCCGTCGGGATTTCAGAAAAAGTTTTTAGCAGTTCAAAACTTTCCGACGGGTTAGCAAATGCTGGCGGACATGTCGGCAGATACGAGCGATCATAAATAGGTAAATTGTCTTACGGTTGTCGATAGGTATCGTATATGGGCGAATATTGTTGGGTGCCGATTTTTCATACTCGTCAATTGTTCGTCGGCTCAATCCGTCAGAGTGTGACAGTACCATTAAACAAAATAAATATTTACTTACATTTCATGGCATCATACCGCACTACTTTGATGAGAATGTCCCCGAGAGAATTTTCTGCTCTAGTGAGATTCACCAGACAAACTCCTTCTAGAACGAACATTTCTGAAAAAGAAAGTTTTTTTGAGACTTGATGGTTGAAATGGCACAAAAGTAGCATTCCCCGTACGGACGCCATTTTCCCTATTTCGTGTCCAAATCGTAGTGAATTGTGGGAATGAAAAAAATGAATTATGTATGATCTTATACATGAAACATTATGTTAATATGAGCCACTAACCAGTCATCGAACAGTATTTGACGAGTTTTTGTCGTCATTCCTCATGAATAAACATTTATTCAAATTGCCCTCCTAGCTCACTGTTCAAATTGGGCAAAGCTCCCACAATGCATCCAATGCAAAGCCCATGGAATGTCAAAGGTCAGATTTTAGTTGACTCTCTACCCCTCCTTCGGAGGGCATACTGGTATAATGGAATCTTTGGTATTACCAATGCTTCTATGGCTCTACATTTATTTTATTTCTTGTAACTTGCAGTACAATCCACAAGGATTCAGTCAGTGGCAAATGTACTAGTGCACAACATTGAGTACAATACAACATGTGAGGTTCAAGGAGGTAGACCAGATGAGACTATTGCATGGGGGTTAGGTGATGGTGGATCACCTTGTGATGACATAGTGGAACAGCCCCTTACAGCTGAACCAGGTTTCTTTAGTAAGAGAAGTGTATGTACTTTTCGAGCAGACATTGAGAACAATGGAGAGGCATTAAGATGTGTCATCAGTGGTCATCAAGTATCTGGTCTGGATGGAAAAGAAGAAACCACTCTAACCATCCATAGTAAGTTTTGTAAATTTTCATAAAATTTCAGAGTACTACCTATACTGTAACATTTGTACTGTTAAGGGACTGATCTCCTTTCTTAACTGGAATCAACCATAGAAAGTTTATGTGTAAACTTGAAAGGGAAACAAACTGAAGGATATGTTGTTAACTACATGCAAGCGTTAATTTAGGGTTAAATGAATGTAGATTGTGTACATGATAAGATGACTGTGTCTCTTTATAATAACAATTACAGTGTGTACTTAGTGTATTTCAACATGGCTGCAAGAAAATTGTTCATCTGCACTGTACTGAATTTTCTCTAAAGGATTTTTCCTCAAAAGAAGAGAAAAGGAAACATTCTTGGTACATTTGCTAATTATTGTGAACAAGTTTGAAGTCCAATTTTTTTTCTTTTCCCTGTTAACCTGAACACAGTTGCCCCCGCCAGTTCAGGTATCATGACAGTAGGTTTTCAGTTCCTGGATTCAGACCTGAGAGTGTCATGTGAAATTGCTGATGAGGACCAACCTAATCCACGTATAACAAACTACTACATATACTTCAATGGGACCTTGATACATCAGTCTACAACAGAAGAAAACTCTGTAGTTGTTGGAGGATCAGATTTTGACCTGTATACGGACTTCACTTGTGTAGCAGGGAATTATCTTGGAAATACAAGTCAACCAACGAAATATGATCCGTCCAGTGAGTGGTTTTGGTTTTATATTATATATATATCAGTGGAATAAGAGTTTGTTGTTTGTTTGTTTTAATGACTACTTGTATGTATTCTCTTTTCCCCAATAAACAGATTGTTTCGTACACTAGCATGTGAAATCATACAAAAACAAAACATACATGTATATAATAGCAATATTAAGATAGTAGGGAATCTTTTCAAAAAGAAAAAAAAAATGGAGGAAGTATTATCCTTCCCCCTTACTCTGGCTAGGCGTTTTCTAGTGAAGTCATTTTCTAGTGAGGCCATACAGAAGTACACTGTACATTACTTTGCTGTGTTTCCATTGTAAGTAATCACACACACAGGAATGCTTCTCAGTTTAAGTCACCTGATGTTTAAATATATTTTGTTTTCTTCAAGATTTACAGAAAATGTACATATATCAAGACATACTGTACAGGAGAGAACCCTAATTACATTTCATGTATGCAGCACAATTTTCTGATGAGTGTTTTATCAGGGAAATATTTAATTTCCCTGGTTTTGGGTAGTCATTGTACATGTAAAATGCAGATCTAATGTACATGTAGGTCTACAATCTACAGCATATTTTACTCTGGATCAAATATCTGATCTTCATGAGTATTTATTTCAGTCAATTTGCTGCTTACGCACATCTACCAGGTGAAATTGACTTTTTGGCTTGTGTTGTTTTTAGAAAGGACAAGTTACATGTATCATACCTGTCCAAACACTACAGGGAAAAGGGTGTCTAAGATTGCAAATTAGCCTCATTATTACATGCATAATTCATTGATAGACTGCCATGTTATGTCTGGGTTTGTTTTCAAATCTTAAATCAACAAAGTCTATCAGGGACTTCAACATATAGCCCCCCCCCCCCCCCCCGCTCCTTCTCTCTCTCTCTCTCTGTGCCTCCTATCTACAGAAGTATTAGATGTTTATTTCGCACCTTGACCGTTCATGTATTTGTTACACTAAATTTTGCTCCTTTTAAAAAGAGTCATGTTGTGACGTGTACGTAAACTGTATAATATGTAAATTTACGTAATTGTTCACTCTATATTTGCAAGAAGTTGTTTATCGATGAAAAATTTAAGGGGGGGGGGGGGGGTTGGGGTTCACTTTTTGTTTACAGCTTTTGTTCAGAACTGTACCTAATGCAAGGTCTTCATTATTTTTTAGAGAAACTGGTAACAAAATCATTTTGTTATAGTGTGAAATAGTCGATCGTGTAGATTTAATATGTAGGCCCACTGGTGTAGACAGGGGGGGGGGGGGGGGGTCATCCCCCCCATGCAGCTACTAAAAAGTGAGAGCAAAAAAGCTGGGGAGGGAGAGAAAAAGGCGCCATCTCAAATTTTGCTAAAATGTCAAAGCGCGGGAAGGGGGAAATATACCCTCTTCTCCCTGCACCCAATCCTGTTACATACAGAGAAATGTTGCCTCTAAATAATTGAAAAGTAGTCCGAGTGTCGAACTATAACTTTCCGGCTAAAAAAAGTTATCTTTCTCTCATATTCGCTAAAACTTCAGAGCTTTCGCGTTTCGCGCGAGAAGGGGGAAACTCCCCGTCCCTGCACCCAATCCTGTTACATACAGCATAATATTGTGTCCAAGTAATTGAAAAACAGTCGGGGCGTCGAACTATAACTTTCCGCCTAAAAACTTGTTTGCTGCAAGCCGTTATCTTTCTCTAAAATTTGCTAAAACGTCAGAACTTTCCAGCTGCGCGCGGGAGGGGGGAAACTCCCCCTCCCTGCACCCATCCCTGTTACAGTGCAGTATTACGTCCGATAACTGAAAAGCAGTCCGGACGGCGAAATAACTTTCCGCCTAAAACAAAGGTGCTACAAGCCGTTATCTTCCTCTCAAATTTGCTATAAAAGGTCAGAACTTCCCTCTCCCTGCAACAATGATTTTGATTGGTCAGTACCGATCAGTTGCAACTTGCAATCAATCGCAACTTTCTTGCAACACCCCATTAGTGAACTCTGGCCTGGAAATAACTAACAATACAATTGCAATGCACAATACACATGCACATGCAATTTACATAAACCTTTCATATCATCTGCGGGCTCTCAACAGACGATACCAGACACAAAATAGGAAACGCTACAAATCAGCAATTGGGTCTAAAGGGAGATTAACCTATATACGTGTGCCTACGTGTCTACGTGATTTTTTCCAGTCGAAAAAAAAAAAATTAAACGTTTACAAAATTGTTATTACTTACTTAAAGAGAGGGTTGAGTTCTGGGAAGGTGAAAATTAAATGACCTTTCTCATTCCTTTTATGTCAGTCCGGAAGAACATCATAGTAGAAATGATCCCTGAAAAATATTGCTCTCACATTCAAAATATGACGAGAAATAGCTCAAGCGTTCAGGCCATACATTTATGCCACATGTGTGTGCAGTGCATATGCTTTCCAGCGAGATTGGGTCAATATTATTATCATTATGATGATTCCAAAACTTCATAGTGTATAGACAGTCTTGTATGTGTGATCAACCTTTCGAAATTGTTTCAAGACAGATTCTTTACAATGTACTTGCATAAGCAGAACTCAGCTTTATCTTTAAAAGCAAATTATAATCCTCTTCGCTTCAGCACAGGTTTTCCAGTTATAATTATTTTGTAATTTATCGTATACTCACACAACTTCAAAATTTAGGGCTGCAAAAGAGATGAATACATTGTACATGTACCATTAAAATGAAATCTTTCGATTGAGAATTTTGGTCAAAAATTTTGTTCATGGAAGCTCGCATTCATGTCTTTTGCAAGACGTTTGCACCAGCATGTATAACCATTGTGGAGTGGTATGTCCTAATACATACTATTGTACATGGGGCAAATGTTGATATGCTTGTGTTGCATCTCCCAGCGAACAGTTAAAATGGTTGTTGGAAGATTAAAAAATCATTTATTCACTGCAAATCCATGCAAATCCATGCAAATTCTTAGCATAATGTAAAATCATACTGTACATTATTTGTAAAATATCTTTTTGGCATCCATGCCAGATGAAGAAACACTTAGTCCTTTATTCTATGCAGTGGCGGATCTACATAGGGGGAAAACCGGTCCGTGCCCCCTCTTTTGAAACCCAACTGGCATACCTTAAGTAGACAATAAATACCCTCTTAATTGTACATTTTTCTGGCTCTGTGCCCCCTCTTTTACAAAATTCAGGATCCGCCCCTGATTCTATGTCATTATTTTCAATGGAAAGAGTGATAGTCTGATCTTTTCTCTCCAAATTTGAAGGCAATTCTTAGCAACAGTTTTCTGTTGATTCATATCTTTGACCAACATTTTTATGTTTTTTTTTAATGAAGACAACTAGCATTTGTAGTGGCGAAAAAAAAATTGCTTTGAAATCACGGGAAATGATAACTTCCAAAAACACCCGGAGGCAAAGTTTTTATATGACAAGACAAGTCACTTTACTACAAGGCTTACAAAAACGTGATAAAGTGGTTCATTCACACATGACTCTGAATCCAAGGGTTGAGGGTTCGAATCTCAGCCCGGCACTAGCATTTTTTGGCAAAACATTAATCCACGTTTGCCACTCTCCACCCAGGTGTTTATTCCCTGAAATGCACTGTACGCTGATTATGGCAGCCGGAACTAGAGCCAGGGTATTAATATCCAAACCCTTTGGAAGCGCACAGGGACGTTATTATAGTGTGATTATGCGCTATACAAGAATGGTTTATTATTATTAGTAGTAGTAGTAGTAGTAGTAGTAGTAGTAATAATATATAAAGTAACATTACTTTATACCGATGCAGGGTATTTATATAGGTAAAGCCCACATATTCAAGATGTTGATTTTTCTATGTTCTGTATCTGATGCATTTATGATTCCCGGCCCATATAGAATATATCTGAATTAATTTAGCACTTAATACTATAGTTCCTTCACTCACAACATTTACATTGTGCACATAATATGCAACACAAAGAAATACAATTTCATATTTTCCCTGGGTGAGATTGTGCATGTGTCATACAAATGGCTATTTTCTAACATCCCCTTTGTATTTGTTTTATTTTCTTTTTGCTATTTTCCCATTTCATAAACAGGAACAACCACCCCTTCTCCAACGACGGGTATGTCCATCTCTTTCTTCAGTTCTGTCATTATTTTTTCATTCATTTATTCTCATTATTAAACAAACATTTGTGTGCTTTATTATACTAACAAACAAATGCTGATTTTCAGTTTCTGCCAAATTCTACTAAATTCATAACTAAGTTAGTTTCAAATAGAAATACATGCAGATGTTATTAAACGATTTAAATGTCTCCTTATTCTTTGCTTTTATATGATTTTAGTTGATTTATTTTCACCATGGGAATAGTAATTATACATATTTTAGAAATTCACTATCATTGTTTTTTCCTGTCATACGTGATCTTCTTTGTCATAGTCATCTGTTTTCTCTGTTTCATCGACATTTCTTTGTCACCCTCTTTGATTAGCTGTCCACCCTCTTCATATCCCTACACTCATATTAGAACTCCTTCTGATAATCATACCTCATATGCATGTTATATCTTGGCCACTAGTATGCATCTCTCCTAATACGCATTTTCTCCCAATAGCATTAACCTGTGCCACTAACCTTATAAGGAATTAATAGTATTTCGTATCCCTATTGACTGTTGTGCTCATGTTGAAAATTCCATGGGCACTATTGAAATATACTAATTCCAATACCAGTCTTCAGCATGTTTTACATGTAGATTTCATTTTGATAATTCCCCTTTAAAAGTTATTTGTCTTTCCTCTATTTTTACTTCATTTTTTCATTTCATTTCATTTATTTCCACTTCCAACAACATAAAATACAGAGGTTTACATCGTACATAGCAAATCAATGAAACTTACAATTATTGGTTACAGCGTACAATAGACATAGAAAAACCAAAACCAAACTAGGTTGGTAGCGGAGGGGACTGCTAAAAAGCCAGGCTTGTAGATTGCAGCCCCCGAATACCAGCAAGATATTACCCTGATAGTTAGTTTTTGTTATCTCACGTTGTATTTTTTTGCTATTTGACAATTAACTTGTGCGAGTCACTTTAATGCATTTGACAGTTTAGGCGTGGCGGGGCGTGGCGGGCGAGTTGAGTCGGGGGGGGGGGGGGGGGATGTCTGGATAAAAAGTAATTTCCCTTGGAAACACACAAACTTTTACTGAACGTTCAATGCTTTCATTTCATTGATTACTCAATGAAATGCCAAGCAATTTGGGTAAAAAGTGTAAATGCTGAGTAATAAAAAGTACACATCATAAAATCAAGCTTTAACGTAGTCTTTATCCCTCTTTCAGTTAAAATAATTTGAGAGTTGTGCTTTCCAATGGATGCGATTTCCAGGATGTTTCCGTTTAGTATTTAATTTGCAGGTTAAAACAATGAATTTACTGCAATAAATTATATATACCTACCTATTATGCCAGTAGTCTTGACTACGCGACCCCTTCGAGAATTTAACACAAATGAGCCACAATATTGTGCGCACCCCCCGTAATCCTATTGTTCCCCTTCGCCACTCACGCGCGTCAACACGCAACGGCCATCTTCCTCTTCCTCTTGCTTGCCCCCGACGAATTAGGATGTCAATTCATGGCGCTCCTGAAATAAGGTCTTTTTGTATCTTTTCAGCGCGCTTTTTTCGCATCTTAAAGCACTTTTCGGTACTTATATTCGTCTAGATTATAGTACTCTTGTGTTTTGTTAGTCACTTTTGCCGATTGCTAGGGAATTTTTGATTCCTTTTCTTGGCAATTATTTTTCACTTTTACGGTTAGCCCCACGTAGTTATATCTGTGTGTTTGCGGGTGTTTCCGTTTGGCACCGAGCCTTTGGGTTCGGTGTTTGTTGTCACGGTTTTGCTGTGAAATTTGTTGTGCGTATCTCCAAATATATTATTACCTGCACTCAGTCAAAGTATTTCATATTTTGGTATACTTTATTGTCTGTTTTATTGCAGTGTTATGAGTTCGGAAGAAGAAGCAGCTAGGTCGCGGAGACCTGCTTCTTCCGAAGAGTCGTCTAGCAAGACGACTCGGCCCTCCAGAACTCTCCCGAGTACTTCGGTACATGGGGGAAGGAGGAGGGCTGCAGGTAAGTTGCCCAGTGGTGTTTCCCTGCAGGGTTTGCCAGCCTCGGAGCTTGCGGCTTCGGGGCGGGTGGCGTTAGTTGAGCTTGGGACGTCAACTCCGAAGCCCACGGCTTCGGGGTGGGTGGCGTCAGGTTCTAGTGGTTTGGATATCACGAATCCAATCCCCCGGTCGTTCAGACCAGAGGGGGGGGGGGGGGGGGGGGGGGGACGTCTGTTTCCCGCGCGGTAGCGATGACTCGCTTAAATCCGTTAGGGGAGACGCGTGCCACTACTGCAGGGCAGCTCACGGGCACCGCCCATGTTGGTCTGGGTTCTCATACCCTAGCCCCCGGCCGATGCCAAGTGGGGGAACGAGTACTTCCCGGGCTGTCTATATTGCCAGCTGATGGGAATGCTCGAGCTAACAATTATGGGCGCTCTACGGAGCGCCCATAAGTGCGGTCACCGGAGCGAGCGATTACTTCCGGTCTGACCTGAGGTCACCTAAGTGCGCGATTACTAGTGCTCTCCTATTGTCGCCCACGGGCGGAACAATAAAGAGTTCACATGCTATTAGTAGTCGGTGGGCGAATACTGGGACCTTGTCCCAGTCTGCCCTCGCACCTGGTTATTGAATAGCCCCCGGCCGACGCCGTATGGGGGAACGAGTGCTACCCGGGCTGTTGCTTTGCCAGCTGATGGGAAGACTGGAGCCCATGTTTATGGGCGCTCTACGGAGCAACAGATGTGGTCACCTGAGTGCGCGACTACTAGTGCTCTCCTATTGCCACTCTTTAGTGGTACAATCGAAAACAAAACATTTCCATGGTTATTTGCTCCTCAGGGGTGATCATGTAGAATATTTTAGTACAGAAGTACGCTACCTATGCCTATTTCAATGACATATTAGAATAGGTGTAGGCATAATCTCATTTTCTGTTTTTATGCTATTCAGTTTGTTTGGTCCTTTTCTTTCACAAAAAATTACCTCTGCTCTATCAACCCACTTCTTTTGTCTAAATAGTTTAATGGAGAGGTTTGTTAACACTCTTTTGCCATATGTGTTGTTTTGTTTGTTTGTTGTTTTTTCCATATTTATATTGTTCATTCTCTATTGTACACTGTATATATGCATTCTTACTCTTTTCCGCCCTCCCCATCTCTTCCCCAATCTATCTCTCTCTCTCCTTCCTGCCCTTCATTCCCCTACCTTGCATGCCAACTTGTGTATATCGAATGGGTCGATCCCGTTGATATATGTGTGTTTGTTTATTTGAATTTAAATGACAAGTATTGAAGAATATGAATTACAACAAAATAACGATTGTCAATATTATGTGCCACATGAGTTCTGTGTGGACATGTCTCAATATTCCCATGAAACGCAATTGTTGAGTTTTTTGCATTGTAATGCAAGAAGTCTCCCTAAGAATGTTGATAATTTAAATATTTTGTTATCCTCGTTGAAATTTAGATTTTCAATAATTGGAATAACTGAAACATGGTTGACTGCCAAGTCTCCTCCTCTGTTTACGTTAGAGGGATATAAACAGGTACGTAATGACAGAGCGAATGGGCGTGGTGGTGGTGTTCTCTTGTATATTTCAAACTTATTGGCATTTAAAGTGAGACATGACTTGGGTTTTAAAAATAACAGTGCCGAATGTTTGTGTGTGGAGGCAGACCTTCCCAATGAGAAAAATATGATTGTTTGTGTCGTATATCGCCCACCAAATACAGATGTGAATCTATTTTTGGACGATCTTGAATCATTATTGATTGATATTAATGAATTGAATAAATATGTCTGTATTATGGGTGATTATAATATTGATCTATTATGTAATAACCCGAATACCCTTCGTCTCCGAACTATTTTGGAATCGAATGCCTTTGGAATATTGATTGATAAACCAACAAGAATTAATGATCAGTCATCAACACTATTGGATAATATTTTCGTAAAGACGGAAAAAGGTCATAGTCAGTCAGGTTTATTCTATTGTGAAATATCTGACCATTTACCAGTGTTCTGTATACTCTATGACCATGTTATAAAGGGGCCACGGAAGAAATGTAATGAAAGCAGACGAAATTTTGACAACATTAACATACTCAGTTTGAATAATGATTTATCCTTAGAAAAATGGGTTGATGTGTTAGCCTGTGATAACACTGAGAAGGCCTTTGAATTATTTGTGAGGAAGTTTTCTTTTTATTTTGATAAGCATATACCATTGGAACGCATAAGAAGGAAGAAGGGGAGGAAACCTTGGATTACGAAAGGAATTCTTCAGTCTATTAAAAGGAGAAATGTTTTATATAAAAGAAGTGTAAAGAAACCCTCACCCGTGAATATTGAAAAGTATAAGAAATATCGTAATAAGTTGACATCAATCATTAGGTCATCACGGAAATTATTTTACTCAAAGAAATTCGAAAATGCGAGTGGCAATATGTCCTCCACCTGGAGAGTTGTGAAAGATATTCTGTGTAAACGCAACCAAATGGAAGCTCCTCATAAAATTGTAAAAGATGATAAAGAAATTGTTGACCCGAGAGATATTGCCAATATGTTTAATGAGTATTTTGCTAATATTGGGCTTAATCAAGCAAAGAAAATAGATACATGTGGAACAAATTACAAGGAATACCTTGTTAATCCCTCCCAGGCATCTCTCTTTTTAAAGCCTGTGGATTCTTCGGAAATACTCGATATTGTATTATCACTGAAAAATAGTAACTCCTGTGGGCATGATGAGATAAGTACTTCCTTCGTAAAACAGGTCATTGGTCTGATTTTGGTTCCCCTGGCACACATTTGTAATCTCTCTCTGATAACTGGAGTATTTCCTTCTTCTTTAAAGCTTGCTAAAGTTGTTCCTGTTCATAAAAAGGATAATGTTATGAATATCTGCAATTATAGACCAATTTCAATTTTGCCAACCTTTTCAAAATTATTAGAGAGGGTTGTCTATAATAGGCTCTACGCATTCTTAGAGAAGCATGAGTTGCTCAATCCAGACCAGTATGGGTTTCGTAAATCACATTCAACTGACCTTGCATTGTTGAAATTTTATGACCGTGTGACTCAGGCCCTTGCTGATCGTCAGCATGTGGTTGGAGTATTTATGGATTTGAGTAAGGCTTTCGACACTCTCGACCACTCAATTTTGTTGTGTAAACTGGAACATTATGGTGTACGGGGTATCGCTCTGCGATGGTTTTCTAGTTATTTATCTAACAGAAGACAATATACATGTCATAATTCTGTAAACTCTGATATTCTTGTTTTAAAAAGTGGTGTCCCTCAAGGTTCTATTCTAGGGCCTCTATTGTTTCTTATATATGTTAATGATATATGTAATGCATCTACTGCCTTGCAATATATATTATTCGCAGATGATACAAGCGTTTTTCTCTCTCACCGTGATATACACACAGTCAAGACTAGAATTAATATTGAGCTTCCTAAGTTAACACAATGGTTTCGAAGTAACTTGTTAGCTTTAAATGTATCAAAAACAAACTATATTCATTTTAAGGGAAGGAAGATTTGCAATGAGCAACAATTAGTAGTTAGACTGGATGATGTGGAGTTGGAGAGGAAGGTTTGTACTAAGTTCCTGGGTGTTCATATTAATGAGAAGCTAGACTGGGATGACCACCGGAACAGTATAATGTCTCCAATTTCTCGGAGTATTGGGATTTTATATAGAGTAAGATATCTTGTGTCTGACAGAATATTATTGATGATATATAATACCTTGTTTTTGCCATATATTTCTTATTGTAATATTCTATGGGCAGTGTCAAAGAGTGTAACAAGTGACATTCATCTGTTACAAAAGAAAGCTTTAAGAATTTGTGCTGGGGTTGGTTATCGTGAACACACAGATCCCCTGTTTGCTAGGTTTAAATGCCTTAAAGTCGGTGAAATTAATTTTCTTCAAACCTCTTTATTTATGTATCGTTATAGTACTAATGTTTTACCTGCCTCGTTTTCTTCCATGTTCATGAAAAACAATGCTATTCACTCTTATTCGACGAGACAAGCAGCAAACTTGCACTTGTTTAATCCACGTACAGTATTGGCACATAAATCAGTGAGACATACTGGTCCAGACGTTTGGAATTCTTTACTAATTGAAACACGTAATTTGCCTACAATTTACTCTTTTAAAAATGCAGTCAAGCGCATGCTCATTGCAAACATTTTTATTGAGGCACTGAGATATTTGTTCTATTAGTTGGTTGTTAATTCCCCATAACACAGCGTGTACTTAATTATACTATGATTGTATATATTCTATATATGTATACATGTATAATTTGCCATGATATGTAATTATGGGCAGTGGTATTGTTAATTAGGGCATCTTCCCACCACCCTCCCCCCCCCCCCTCTCTCTCTCTCCCTCCCCCTCTCTCTTGCTTGTCTTACGTTTTCTTCTCTCTCTCTTTTCTCTCTGTTTCTCCTTCAGTATGGATGGACTGCACCTTTTATCATGTCTACTACATTTTTCTTGCTCTAGAACGTACTGTAGAGATTTTAATCTTATTCTTTATCTGTATTTGTATCTGTATATAGTGTATTATATTTGCACTTTTTTTGTTGTTGTATTTAATCTATTAATCTATGTTTACTTTTAAGAATGTATGAAATATGTAAGATGTTAGGTATGGCAAAACTTCAAGCGTGCAGCTTATATTGCCAGACCTCTGTGTGTTTCTATTTTCAAAGTTTGTATGTATGAAACTGATTATTGTGAAACATGCAGGAATCAAATAAATAAAAAAAAAAGAAAAAAAAAATAGTGAGTTCACAGGCCTTTAGTAGTCGGTGGGCAAATACCGGGTCATCCCGGTCCGCCCTTGCACTGGGCGCCTTGAGCGCCCGGCCCATGGCTGTTGCATCTTCTTGCTCAGCCGATATGGGTAATTTGTGCGCGTCTTTGGGTTCATACCCTCAGCGCACTTCTCCCGTAGAGGGAGGTGAGCGTCCCTCAGCGGAGGGTTCGGTTCGTGTTTCCGAAGCGGCTTCGGGGATCCGAACGAAACCGAATAAACCTCTAAAAAGCGGGTTTCGGCTTCGGCTCTTGTTGAGCCAGCCAAAAAGAAGCCTAAGAAAGGGGCTAAAAGAGGCAAGGCTTTGCCTGCCTCTTGCCCGTCGGGTTTGGCTAACCCACCGGCCTCTCAAGCTGAGATGTTCGGCATGATGCGGGCTTTTGCCCAGACTCAGGGTTGGTCCCTTGTACCGGGCACCACATCCAGGGTCGGACATTGAGACTAATCAGCCTTTTATGGTTGATTCTTCTTTGTCTGAGACGGGATCACATGCGCCTCCTATTCTCGCAGCCCTCGGGGCTCCGCCGGGTGAGGAGACTTATGGCACTAGCGGATCCAGGGGGGGGGGGGCGAATCGGCCGCGGCCCCCCCTATTGGCGACGAATAAAAAAAAAAAGAGGCGCATTTTTTTTTTTTTACTTGTCAGGGAATTATGGAGGGAAAGAGGACCCCATAACCCTTTACTGAGCGACTTTTGAAGGTTTTTCAAGGTTTGGCGAAAATTTTTTTTTTGGTCCCTACCCCCACCCCCCCCCCCCCCCCCCCCCCCCCCCTTTGACTCAATCCTGGATCCGCCCCTGCTTATGGTGGTCCATGGGAGGATCCGACTGTTTCGGCCTTTGTTCGTGATCCTTTGTCACGATCAATTCAGGCGGAACCAGATTTAGAGGCGGTCTCTTAAGCTTCGGTTTCCGAATCGCTGGGGCAGGCAGAGCCTCAGTCGCTCTCCCTTTGTGGGGTAGAAGCGATTGCTTTGTTGTCCTAATTTCTCCCTGATTTTCAGTCAGCCCGCGCGCAGGGTTCGACTTCGCGTTGGTTCAGGCAGCAGGATTCCTCCGAGGGTATTTCTCTTGCGGAGGATTTGAAGCTGGAGTATGACCGCATTGAAGCGGCGCTTCTTATTAAAGTAGATATTCAAAGAAAATCACAAATATGGCAATTAATGTATCACTAGAAACTGGGAAGCTTACAGATGGCAATCTTATAAGTTTTATGTCAACTGCGTATCTGGTGATTATAAAAACAACACAAATAAAAGTTATTCTCAGCATCTGGAATATCCGAGGATTCGCCAGAAATATAGCGATGTTTTGATGTCGTCACACCCGGGATCGATCCTGCTTAAGCAGACGACGTCCTATAATGAATGAACGTAATTGCAATGCAATTATTTATCAAATTATAAAGAGTTTGGTGTATTTAAACATGACCTTATTTCACACCATTATAAAGGGAAAGTGAAACTGATTCTGATAGCTAAAACCGTTTGATTGTAAATACATAGGAGAAGGGTCAATGATGAATGAAATAAACCCCACTTTCAAATTGAAAAGCCCTCCGAATAATAGCAGGATGGTATTCGTTCCCTCTTGAAACGCCGAACATGCACCGGTGCAAGCAGCTGAAAATACAATGGCGTCTTATTTTGTTTACAAGTGACTGATTCCTTTATTTTTGTAACGCTGCATTTTTCATCAAAATAATACCATACACGAAGTTAAGAGTGAGGCAACAGACTAACATTAAGACTGACGCTAGTGAAGGAAGAGAAATAAGTGAAGAGGAGATGACAAAATAGGCTCTGAAAAATGTGTAAGATGTTATGGGACATCGTCTGCTTAGACAGGACTGGTCCAGGGTGTGTCGTCACATATCTCAGCAGCGTTCGAGGAGCTCTTCAGCTGCTATATCGGGGGCTGTATTTTACCGTTTTATAATTGATAATAATCATTACTTCAAATGTTTCCAAGCGTTGAATTTGGATAACCTTGTTTAATTTATGCCATCTATGCAATAATAAGTATTAAGCCAATATTTAAAATCATTAACGTTCTACTTTAAGCGTCCTGTTTAGTTTGCAGTGGTCACAGTTTTCCACTGTAGCTGCCTCGGTCATGTACCGTCGCAGAGTCTTGGTTCTTACGGCCCTTGGGGTTAAAGAGTCGGACATCGCACCGCTTCTCCGGGATGTTCCGTCTCGGGGTCCTTCGCTTTTTGGCGGTCAATTTGCTACGGTTTTTCAAAGAGAAATCGATGCGCGAAAACAGGTCTCTGTCTTGATTACGCAGTTTCGCGCTCACTCTAAGTCGACGCGGGCCTCTGTCCGCGACTTGGCAGGTGGCTGTCTTCGTTCCTTTCTCCCCGCTTGGGAGGCCATCTCCGGGGACGCTTTTGTTCTCTTTGACGGGCGAGACGGATTCTTCATAGATCTGTCCGCCCCGCTCCCCGGAGGGGCTATAGGAACTCGGTCACCTCACATGTCTGCCCTCGCTCGTTCTCATGCCTCATCGGAGATCGAATCTCTGTTGAAAAAGAGGGCTATAGTAAGGGTAAGAGACTGGCTGTCTTTTTCCCTTTCTCCGACTTTTGTTTTTCCCAAGCGCTCGGGAAAACTTCGTTTGATACTGAACTTGAAAAGAATAAACAAATTCATTCCTTCAGTACATTTTCGGATGGAGACTCTCGCCTCCATTCTCCCGTTGATCAAGAGGAAGGACTACGCGGTCTCGATAGATTTCAAAGATGCGTATTTCCATATTCCCATTCATCGCGCTTCACGCGATCTTCTGGGGTTTTCCTTCCTCTCAGAGACTTTTCGCTTTCGCGCTCTTCCCTTCGGGCTGCGCCCAGCCCCTCGGGTTTCTACTCAGGTTGTAGCCGTGCTGGCAGCCTCACTGAGGCGACGTGGCCTTCGGCTATTTTGCTACCTGGACGATTGGCTTCTCCCAGCGGAGTCGTGCGATCGTTTGTTAGACGAGACTCGTTTGCTCGTCAATCTTACTCAAGACTTGGGTTTCCTAATAAATTGGGGAAAGTCAGAGTTAGTTCCTACTCGCAGCCCAGTTTTTCTGGGGGCTGTGTTAGACATTCGGAATCAGTTGGCTCGGCCCAGTCGAGACAGAATTCTCACCATTGTCTCGGCGGCTCGCAAGCTCATGCTGGCCAGAAAGGTCAAGGCCAGACAGTGGCCTCAGTTCTTGGGATATCTAGCCAGTCTAGTCGATGTTCTGGAGGATTGCCGGCTCCTTATGAGACCGTTTCAGAGACATCTCCTCAGGCTTTACAAGCCGGGCAAGGATTCTCTGTTGGTCTGGATTCCAGTACCAATAGGAATCAACTCTCTTCTCTCTCGTTGGGCGAACGAGGAGTTTCTCGCGCGAGGCAAGTCCTTCCGTACCCCCCTTCCGTCGATCTCGGTTTTCGACGGACGCCTCTCGGTTGGGGTGGGGAGGACATTGCAATGGCAGCACGGTCGCGGGGGATTGGTCTCATCTTGGGACTCTTCCCCATATCAATGTCCTGGAGTTTATGGCAGTTCTGTTAACCCTGCTCCTTTTCAGAAGTCGACTTCTCAGTCGTTCAGTTCTGATCCTCACGGACAATGTCACTGTGGCGGCTTATATCAATTGGCAGGGCGGCACTCGTTATGCTACCCTGAATGCCCTAGCAGCACAGCTGTGGAGGTGGTGTCGTCGCATGGCGATCACACACATGGCCTCTTTCATCCCCGGTCAGGAAAACCTCATTGCGGATTTTCTGTCTCGGGGCGGGTGTCTTCCATCAGAATGGATGCTCCATTCAGAGGTCTTTTGCCGCATTCGCAGTTGCCTGGGTCCACTGGAAGTGGATCTTTTTGCGTCGGTCCTAAACCACCAACTTCCGAAATATTGCTCCCGTGTTCGCGATCAGGGAGCTTGGGCTCTCGATGCTTTCTCTCTCAGGTGGGAGAATCTTCGAGGTTTCGCCTTTCCTTCCTTCCAGCTGATTCCGCGAGTCTTGCGGAAGATCAGGGATGATCGGGATCGGGTGCTTGTGATAGCTCCCTTTTGGCCCAGGAGGAGTTGGTTTTCCGGAGCTAATGAGCCTTCTGGCGGCTCAACCGTTCCTTCTTCCGTTAAGAGCGGATCTGGTGTTGCAGCCCCTCTCGGGGATTCTTCACCACAGTCCGGAGTCCCTTCATTTGACTGCTTGACCCCTGTCGGGGAGTCTGCAAGACAGTCGGGTCTCTCTGATAGAGCCGCGGACTTTTTAATGTCCATTCGTAGAGTTTCTACTAGGGAAATTTATAATTCCCGTCTTTCGGTCTTTTTCCTTTGGTGTAAAGAGCGAAATCAAACCCCGTCTAAGGCTCCTATTGGTTCAATTGCGGATTTTCTAATCTCACTATTTGACAAAGGGAGATCCATCTCTACTATCCGAGGCTACCGATCGGCGATCGATCGGCGATCGGGGCCATTCATTCGGGCTTCTCGGATGGTTCGGGGATTTCTAATTCCCCGCTGTTGAGTGGTTTGATTCGGTCGTTCTTTCTGAAACGTCCTCCTCGTTCTAAGTTAGTCCCGTCTTGGGAGTCTGCCTAAGGTCTTGAAGCCCTGGCGAAGCCTCCTTTTGAGCCGTTAGGTGAAGTGAAGTTTCGCTTCACCATCTTACGGTTAAGACGCTCTTTTTGGTAGCCATTGTCTCTGGGCAGAGGCGCAGTACTCTTCATGCCCTCTGTCTTACTCCTGGCCATGTTCGCTGGGAGAGAAAAGGTGTTAGATTGATTCCTAAGGCTTCTTTTATTGCCAAGAATCAAACGGCTTCCTCTGGCCCTGTTGAGATTTTTCTTTGTCCGCTTTCTGGATTTTCGTCAGTGCGCGAGGACAAAGTTTGGTGTCCTTTTAGAGCTCTCAAATGGTATATTGATAAGACTAAGTCCTATCGTAAGGATGATCAGTTGTTCCTGATCACTCGAGAGCCTTTTTCTCCTGCTTCTCTTGATTCCATTTCTAGATGGATTGTCGAGGCTATTAGGACTGCTGGCACAGAGGCTCTTTTATCTGACAGTAAGCCTCATGCTCATGACACTCGTAGTGTCAGCACTTCCTGGGCTCTGTTTCAAGGTGTGGCGCTTGATGATTTTTTGAAGGCTGCTTATTGGCGTTCGTCCAATTCCTTCATTTCTTGCTACCTTAGGGATGTCCCTGCAGGTGAGGCTATTTTTGCGTCAGCCACCTTGAAGGCCGCTGTGTCTTCTTTGTAATCCTATTCCCTTCTGCTTGAAACATGCCTCCCGGTCTTTGAGTTGGCGCTGGTCTGGCATAATAGGTAGGTATATATGATTTATTGCAGTAAATTTGTAAAATCAGCACTGATTTTCTTATTTACTATATAAATCTATATACCTACCTATGACCCTCCCTCCTTCCCCTCACCTTGCAAGCAACATGTTTCTACTTGGGTGCTCGCAAAAGAGGAAGATGGCCGTTGCGTGTTGACGCGCGTGAGTGGCGAAGGGGAACAATAGGATTACGGGGGGTGCGCACAATATTGTGGCTCATTTGTGTTAAATTCTCGAAGGGGTCGCGTAGTCAAGACTACTGGCATAATAGATAGGTATATAGATTTATATAGTAAATGAGAAAATCAGTGCTGATTTTACAAATTTACTGTATTATGCAGTACGACTAAAAAGTGCATAAAACTATTTTGATTCCACGATTATGAACAGAAGGTACATGTTCCATAAATAAACACGCATGCATTTATCTATTTATTCCGTGTATTTGATTTTTGTGTAAACTTTGTCATCTTGTCATTTTTTTATTTAAATTCATTGTCATATACTGTACGTAGCCTAAAGTATGTGTTTAATTGTATAGGGTATATTAATTAAGTGATTGTCTGGATCTTTCCCCAAAACCAGGATCATATTTTTGGCAGTGTTTTTATATATGTAGGATCCTATGGAATACATGATGAAGACCTGTTTTATCTCATGTTTCTTATGGTTTGTTTCTTGTAAACAATGACCCCTTTTCTTTTATCCAACAAGAAGTTTTCCTTATTTCTAAATAATGATAAAATATATAATTTATGACTGATCACAACTAATCCTTGTACCATAATATCTAGCAACAATAGAACGATCTACTACTGGAGCAACATTATCTACAGAAGGTAAGATTTTTCACCTTTTAACATGTTCATTATTACACAGGGGGAAGACCGGCCCGTGCCCCCTCTTTTGAAACCCAACTGGCATACCTGAAGTACACAATTAATAAATACCCCCTTAATTGTGCATTTTTCCGTCTCTGTGCCCCTCTTTTACAAAATCCAGGATCCGCCCCTGATTCTATGTCATTATTTTCAATGGAAAGAGTTGGAGTCTTTTCTCTCCAAATTTGAAGGCAATTTTTATCAACAGTTTTGTGTTGATTCATATCTTTGACCAACATTTTTATGTTGTTTTTTTAATGAAGACAACTAGCATTTGTCGTGGCCACAAAGTTGCTTTGAAATCACAGGAAATTATAACTTCCAAAAACATCCGGAGGCAATTTTTTTATATGACAAGACAAGTCACTTTACTACAAGGCTTACAAAAACGTGGTAAAGTGGTTCATTCACATTACTCTGAATCCAAGGGTTGAGGGTTCGAATTTCAGCCCGGCACTAGCATCTTTTGGCAAGACATTAATCCACGTTTGCCACTCTCCACCCAGGTGGTTATTCCTTGAAATGCACTGTACGCTGATTATGGCAGCCGGAACTAGAGCCAGGGTATTAATATCCAAACCCTTTGGAAGCGCACAGGGACGTTATCATAATGTGATATGAGCTATAGAAGAATGGTTTATTATTATTAGTAGTAGTAGTAGTAGTAGTAATAGTAGTAGTAGTAATAATATTTAAAGTAACATTCCTCTATACCGATGCAGGGTATTTATATAGATGAAGCCCGCATATTCAAGATGGTGATTTTTCTATGTTTTGTATCTGATGCATTTATGATTACCCGGCCCATATAAAATATATCTGAATTAATTTAGCACTTAATACTAGTTACTACACTCACAACATTTACATTGTACACGTAATATACAACACAAAGAAATACAATTTCATATTTTCCCTGGGTGAGATTGTGCATGTGTCATACAATTGGCTATTTTCTAACATGTCTTTTTATTTGTTTAATTTTCTTGTTGTTCTTTTCCCATTTCATAAACAGGAACAACCACCCCTTCTCCAACGACGGGTATGTCCATCTCTTTTCTTCAGTTCTGTCATTATTTTTCTTTTCATTCATTTATTCTCATTTTGAAACAAACATTTGTGTGCTTTATTATACTATCAAACAAATGCTGATTTTCAGTTTCTGCCAAATTATACTAAATTCATAACTGAGTTAGTTTCAAATATAAATACATGTAGGTGTTATTAAACGATTTAAATGTCTCCTTATTCTTTGCTTTTATATGATTTTAGTTAATTTATTTTCACCATGGGATTAGTAATGATACATATTTTAGAAGTTCACTATCATTGTTTTTTCCTGTCATACGTGATCTTCTTTGTCATAGTCATCTGTTTTCGCTGTTTCATCGACATTTCTTTGTCACCCTCTTTGATTAGCTGTCCACCCTCTTCATGTACCTACACTCATATTAGAACTCCTTCTGATAATCATACCTCATATGCATGTTATATCTTGGCCACTAGTATGCATCTCTGCTAATACGCATTTTCTCCCAATAGTATTAACCTCTGCCACTAACCTCATAAGGAATTAATAGTATTTCGTATCCATATTGACTGTTATGCTCATGTTGAGAATTCCATAGGCACTATTGCAATATACTAATTCCAATACTTCAGTCTTCAGCATTTTATACATGTAGATTTCATCTTGATAATTCCCCTTTCAAAGTTATAATTTGTCTTTCCTCTATTTCTACTTCAAAATACCAGCAAGATATTACCCTGATAGTTAGTTTTTGTTATCTCACGTTGTATTTTTTTTTTTTTGCTATTTGACAATTAACTTGTGCTAGTCACTTTAATGCATTTGACAGTTTAGGCGGGGCGGGGCGCTAATTTTTTTTTTTCCACGAACTTTTTGTCCCTGTCCTCTCTGGCGCATGCGCACCTGATCCTTTCCGATCTAAATCAACTTTGCAATCATAGGGTTTATTCCGTAAGCGATATAATGACGGTTGCTCCCAGCGTCTTGCTGTAGTGAGATTTAACCTGACGTATGTGGGTTCGACTCTCAGTTTGGACATTACAAAAATAACGTTTTGTATTTTTATTATTACTAAAAGTAGGATGAAACTTTGAAACCCCATCCAACTCCAAGCATTGTAGGGCTATTTCAGAGTTGCGCATGTGTCAAGGACGATAGTGACAAAAGTTCGTGGGAAAAAAAAGTTCGCGGGCGGGGCGGGGCGGGGCGAGGGGGGACGTCTGGCGTTGCATCCGCTCAGAAGAATACTTGCCTGAAGTTATAGGGCCTGTCATTTTATTCCCACTGTATTGGTTTCTTTAGGCATGGGTAGAATAATAAAGTATGGTGTGCAAGCAAACATTGTAATCTGACGCTTCATCAATATTCATTGTGTTTTGAATGAAGCCTTCA
This sequence comes from Heliocidaris erythrogramma, assembly GCA_025617745.1. NCBI lineage: Eukaryota > Metazoa > Echinodermata > Echinoidea > Camarodonta > Echinometridae > Heliocidaris > Heliocidaris erythrogramma. The sequence goes on from CM046854.1 coordinate 62,925,643, forward strand.
CTTGCTGTGTAAGGATCATTTTCACTGTAGGGTCTATGGCATGTAAACTATAGTCTTACAGTTCAGACACTGTATCATGCAGTGCATAGAACTATTTTGATTCCACGATTATGAACAAAAGGTACATGTTCTATAAATAAACACGCATGCATATCTATTTATTCCGTGTATTTGATTTTTGTGTAAACTTTGTCATCTTGTCATTTTTTTTAATTGAATGTCATATATTGTACGTAGCCTAAAATATGTGTTTAATTTTATAGGGTATATTAATTAAGTGATTGTCTGAATCTTTCCCCAAAACCAGGATCATATTTTTGGCAGCGTTTTTATATATGTAGGATCCTTTCTTGTAAACAATGACCCCTTTCCTTTTATCCAGCAAGAAGTTTTCCTCATTTCTAAATAATGATAAAATATATAATTTATGACTGATCACAACTAATCATTGTACCATAATATCTAACAACAATAGAACGATCTACTACTGGAGCAACATTATCTCCAGAAGGTAAGATTTTCTCCCTTTAAACATGTTCATTATTACACTCACAAATGTTTTTTTCAAAAATCCATATAGGTTTTTACTCATTTTGTTGATAATGATTTTGTAATATCTCATGAATTCTACATTAATGTGTAACGTATATTGGCGGAATTCTACCAATGGAGTGTGTGAGAAAAAAAAAAATTCTGTTTTAAATCCACTACATTTGTTCCACTTGTATGGTAAAAATAATGTTCTACATATGGTTCGTGGACATGAAGAAATATATGTGATAACTTGTTTACACGTATTTCACAAATCTAACATTTATTTATGTTCCAATTGAAACAGGATCTTTCCTTACGGAAAGCACGACTACACAAGCTACAAAAGGTAGAGCATAATATTTCTGTAGCTCACTGCTAATGTATTTATCCAGAATATGACATTTGTGTATTATGTGACCTGAACTAAATTTAAACACTCAATTCTAAGCTGCATCAGGTTCTTTTCACGTTGTAATAAATAATTGAAATGTATGTCCTCATCTACATTATATTTGATTTTTGTATTGCTTTGACTTCTTGGGAGCGCTGTGCATTCCAGGGAAACGATAGGATTTAGTATTTTATTTGGTAAAATGCTGATACGGGATCTTGATAAAACACATGTTAGCAAGCAAGAAGGAAAGGTAATTTCGGATTGATAAACATCCTGTAAAATCTTACATACACCAGGTAACGCACATGTAGTCAAAGGGGATGCCGTAATTATTTTCCCCTTAGGTTTCCTTCCTGAATCGCTCTACTAAGCACGAATGGACAGAGCGTCAACAATGTTGAAAGAGAATAAGAAATATGTAAATAGTGACTAAGAACACCTTTTGAATATTCTCCAGGGTCTTAAGTACATATATAAGTTTATCTCAAGACGATATGGTTATCAAACACTGAGTCATAAATGCTCAGTGTGTTTCATGTAGAAAACAACACATCCCAGGTAACAGGCCCATGTGGGGCCCATATGGGCATCATCCGGGCCATCTGGGCCATCTGGGCAAAAGGGAACCCATATAAATCCCATATGTATCCCTTGTGGGACCCATATGGGTTAACCCATTTTGAGATCTACTTGGGCCAGCCCATATGGGAACCATATGGGAAAAGACTGGGAAACCCATATGGGAATGACATGTAAATGCCCATATGGGTATCATATGGGAATAAGCTGGGCAAACCCATCTGGGAAACATCTGTAAATGCCCATATGGGTACCATATGGGAATAAGCTGGGCAAACCCATCTGTGAAACATATTCAAATAAGCATATGGGTATCATATGGGAATAAGCTGGGAAAAACCATCTGGGAAACATATGTAAATGCCCATATGCATATCATGTGGGAATAAGCTGGGCAAACCAATATGGGAAAACATTTGTAAATGCTCATATGGGTATCATATGGGAATAAGCTGGGCAAACCGATATGGGAATGACATGTAAATGCACATATGGGTACTACGTGGAAAGAAACTGGGAAAACCGGTATGGGAATGACATGTAAATGCCCATATGGGTATTACATGGGAATAAACTGGGCAAACCAATATGGGAAAGACATGCAAATGTCCACATGGGAATCATACGGGAATATGCTGGGCAAACTCAAATGGGAAAGACATGTAAATGCCCAAATGGGTATCATATGGGAATAGGCTGGGCAAACCCACCCGGGAAACATATATATTTGCCCAAATGGGTATCATATGGGAATAAAATGGGCAAACCGATATGGGAATGACATGTAAATGCACATATGGGTATTACATGGAAATAAACTGCGCAAACCGATATGGGAATGACATGTAAATGCCCATATGGGTATTACATGGGAATAAACTGGGCACACCAATATGGGAAAGACATATGAAAGCCCACATAGATATCACATGGGAATAAGCTTGGCAACCCCATCTAGGGAAACAACTGTAAATACCCATATGGGTATCATATGGGAATATGCTGGGCAAACCGATATGGGAATGACATGTAAATGCCCATATGGATATTACATGGGAATAAACTGGGCAAACCGATATGGGAATGACATGCAAATGCCCATATGGGTATTACATGGGAATAAACTGGGCAAACCCAAATGGGAAAGACATGTAAATGCCCATATGGGTACTTTATGGGAGTAAGCTAGGCAAACCCGTCTGGGATATATATGTCAATACCCATATGGGTAATAAATGGGAGTAAGCTGGCCAAACCCATATGGGAAAGACATATGAATGCCCACATGGATATCACATGGGAATAGGCTGGGCAACCCCATTTAGGGAAACAACTGTAAATACCCACATGGGTATCATATGGGAATAAGCTGGGCAAACCCACCTGGAAAACATATATATTTGCCCATATGGGTATCATATGGGAATAAAATGGGCAAGCCTATATGGGAATTACATGTAAATGCCCATATGGGTATCATATGGGAATATGCTGGGCAAACCCAAATGGGAAAGACATGTAAATGCCAAAAGGGGTATTATATGGGAATAAGCTGGGCAAACCCACCTGGGAAACATATATATTTGCCCAAATGGGTATCATATGGGAATAAAATGGGCAAACCGATATGGGAATGACATGTAAATGCACATATGGGTATTACATGGGAATAAACTGGGCAAACCAATATGGGAAAGACATGCAAATGTCCACATGGGAATCATACGGTAATGTGATGGGCAAACTCAAATGGGAAAGACATGTGAATGCCCAAATGGGTATCATATGGGAATAGGCTGGGCAAACCCACCTGGGAAACATATAATTTTGCCAAAATGGGTATTATATGGGAATAAGCTGGGCAAACCCACCTGGGAAACATATATATTTGCCCAAATGGGTATCATATGGGAATAAAATGGGCAAACCGATATGGGAATGACATGTAAATGCCCATATGGATATTACATGGGAATAAACTGGGCAAACCGATATGGGAAAGACATGCAAATGTCCACATGGATATCACATGGGAATATGCTGGGCAAACCCATCTGGGAAACATATCTAGATGCCCATATGGGTATAACGTGGGAATTAGCTGGGCAAACGCAAATGGGATATATATGTCAATACCCATATGGGTAATAAATGGAAGTAAGCTGGCCAAACCCATATGGGAAAGACATATGAATGCTCACATGGATATCACATGGGGATATGCTGGGCAAACCCATCTGGGAAACATATCTAGATGCCCATATGGGTATCATGTGGGAATAAGCAGGGCAAACCCCTGGGGAAAGACATATGAATGCCCATTAGGATATCACATAGGGAATAAGCCGGGCAACCCCATCTGGGGAAACAAAAGTCAATGCCCATATGGGTTTCATATGGGAGTAAGCTGGGCAAGTCCATATGAGTATGATATTCCAAAGTCCAAATGGGTGTCATTTTGAAATGACCTGGGCAAACCCATATGTTAAAATATGTAAACCCCAATGTGGGTATCATTATTGGAATGATCTGGGCGAACCCATGTGGGTAAGATGTGTATATCATAAACTGGGTAAACCCATATTCTTGAGGGGTACATACTTCTGACAAAAAATTATCAGCATACTATTAAAGATCTACATTGTACACATTTGCAAACTGAATTCATATTTTGTTGTCATTATACTGGCCCTAACTTATCAAACGGTAATAGAGTACCGAAGTGTGACGTCATACCGCCCAAGTTGTCAAGGTTGCTGGTTCTAAACAATTTTGTGCTGAACAATGGCGTGGTGATCACACCGGCACCAAACACTGAATTTGCCCTGCTCCAGCCCGTTGCTTGACTGATTCCGCGGTGAACCTCAAGCACGGGCTTTGTTGTTTAGAACTAGTAACCTGGACGACGAGCGAATATGACGTCAGCACTTCGGTACTCTATTAATCTATGCAGACCTAAAGAATGTGAGAAGTGCTTAAGAGAAAATGAAAGCACCTCCCAACCCCCATGTGCTTTTGACCCCTAGTACAAATGGTTGAGTCCACTTTTCAAACCTGCCCCACCTTTTGAGGAAACGGCATTCCATTGCTACTACTTACGAAGGAAGCACTACACATCCGCCTCCCTACTCTTTGAAGGTAAGCTGATTTTTATATCTTATCATTTCATTTCATCATCATTTCATTATTCATCCATTTTCTCTTTGATATTGTTTATTAATTTAAAAGTACATATATAGCCTGAGATGTACCATCCAGTGACATTTTCTGGTCCATGACTGTCTTTTGAGGGATTATTATGAGTGAATTGATAGAGAAATGTTAATTCAGTTGAGATACCAGCACTATGAACACGATGAACAATTGCTTTAGTAGACAAAAGAACATCCCTTCATTACTGTTATGTAAAATAAGCAGAACAGGTGAATATGCATGTGACACCTGTTCTACATATTTTTACATAATAGCAATGAAGAGATGTTCTTTTGTCTACCAGGGCAATTGTGGAAGGTACAATGAGGAGCTGTATATTTTGTCCGCTTCTTTGTTCGCCATGTTCATAGTGCAGTTTACCTTAGCTTAATTAATACTCCCGTGATAGTTTACATTCCCTACTGGTCTGTTTATAACCATGGGGTTGTGTGGTAACTCCTTGGTTTAACTAGTGGTCTGGCTTTCCATGTATATGGGCTAAGAAATCAAAATCATTTCACTAGGCAAGTGTGTATCGAGCACATAATTATGCAGCTTCAATTTCAAGACAAGATGAATGTCATAGTTTATTATGTCATAATAATGTTATTGTTCGCTTCATGTGAGGAACATCTGCCATAAAAAGATAATTGAAGTGTCATTACTACCATTCTCAAAACTACAGATGATCTTGATATCTTTATAAAGTTGCCTTTCTTGCACTCTATTTCTCTCCCCTCCCCTTATTTCTGTATCAGTATTGTACCTTTATTCCATACACCATTTTATTTTCTGCTATATTTCTTGTCATTTCCCTTTGCATGGGTCAATAGGTATTATCTATATTTCTATATGTTTTCTTTTTTTCCTTTTTTTTTTTTTTTTTTGGTGGGGGGGGGGGGGTGGGACCCGACTCTCTTTGATTTTTTTTTATTTTATGGAAACGGCATGATGTCTCGTATATGTGGTATATAGAGAGAGTGAGAGAGAGAAGGGGAGGGGCAGGAGAGAGAAAAAACGAGCTAACATTTAGATTTCCTTTTTAAAAAATATCTGCATTGGTAATCAAAAATTGTAGCATATTTCACTACAAAAGTTTAATATTGTAAATATGCTGGTGTAATATTTTTTGTAAAATTTGTTACATGTACATATATCTCACTCTGTCGTTTCAGATCCAGCAAATAGACGAGAAAAACAACAACGGTACGAGGAAACAGCATAAGCAGTAACGTAGCAACTAAAAGAGAAATTAACGTATATTCTAGATGGACAAAATGAAGAAGACTTCTGGCACGTGTTAAGATTATATCATGATTATATCCAAACTGGATGAAGCTGTTAAGGTGGCACCATAAGTAGTACCTGCAGGAAAATGTTTGCAGTATTCGGAACTGAAGAAATGTTTACTATGAATACTATGAAGGCCGGGAAAACTCCTTTCAACATGCCCTGGTCGTGTATGCATCTCAACTATGGGGGAATGCACAATCAACTGATGAACAAAAACCGCAGCTTAAATAGATGTTGACCAGTAATTTGGATAATTATGAGGAAGTGCCAGATGGAAACAACTATTGTTTAACCTTATCGTTTGGATAGCATGATGTGATTGTAATAACAAATACTGCATAGTAATCATCTTTAATGTATGCATGGTGAAGGAGGCCTAGAGATTACAACTGGATGAGAAAGTCTATTGTATATATATCAATTCATTCTACTTCTGACCGCCGTTCTGTTATTTGATGAATTCGCCAACTGGACCTTTGGGTATTAAAATATTACTTACTCAGCTCTTTGTGATAACATACATGCATTTCTGAAAGAACATTCTTAACTCATGGGGCTTGACACTGAACTCCACTAGCCTGCACGTTATGAAGGAACTAATGGCGAAAAATGGATAGTGTGAAATTGTTTCGGGGTATCGCCTTAACCATGACACATGTAGTGGCAAGCTATAATCCGGAGTCGACCCTTCCGAACAGATGCATATTTTTTTCAATAGTGAGAAGGAGCCGTGATATAAACTACCTAACCAATACAATATTCCATTATTTATTATTTTCACAACGTGTTTTTCTTTTAAGTTTGTTTTAAGTGTGTTGCCAAGGCTGTTCTTTAGAAATTGTACTTACAGTATCTAAACACACTTCCAATACCATGTGATGTGTCACAAAATGAATTGTATGAGAAATGATTCCATCAAAATCCCATTATCATTTTTAATGGTAGATTCCTAAGCTTATTTCACTTCAATAATGTATGTCGTTGCATATCCCCTAGCTTAAAATGAAAAATCTCCAGTTCTTTTTGTAAGATGAACATTATGGTGGTTAATTGATTGATAATTTATTTAACCTGACAGCTAAGAAAGCAAGTTAGCGTATGTTTGTAAGCAAGCAACCGGGGGAAAGAAATCTTTTAGTCCTATTCGAGGGACTTGGATTAATTCCTTACCAACTACACAGTATTAATTTCTAATATTAAAAAGGTTTACTTTGAAATATGATTACTTACTATTTAATGGGTAAAACTATGCAGAAATAAGTGAATACATGATTGCATGAATGGGATTTATGGGGTACTTCATGGAAATCTAATTACTGCTATGGAGTAAATTTCCTGGGCATGTACGAATAAGTGAAAATGTATTTGCAGATCAATATAAAATACATGTATGTCGTTGCCTATTCCCAACTTAAAAGTAAAATTCTTATGCATATTTATAATAAAAAATGTTTATATACTTTGATAATCTAATTACTACTCTGGAGTAAATTTATTGGGTATGTAGCAATAAGTGAATACATGTCAGTGTGAATGAGTTTGGTGGGGGTACTTCATATATAGGCATGCTCAGAAATTTGTTGACCGCGCAAACAGGTCTGTTTTCAAGACAAAATTCCACAGGCAATACTCATTATTTGTGACATACATGTATGTACACAGGTTGCATGGCAGGTCACCGGCAACTTATATTTCAAGTACCCCCCATTTTTCATTTTAATGTTGTTGTTTTTTGTAGTGGCATAGCTGTGGTGAGAGGCTGATGATGATTGCATGATCAAGTAGTCTTTGTGTCCCATGACTTTCCTTATAACCGATTTAGGAGTTGTCCCCTTGTATCAAATGAATAGACCAAAATAGGCATATTGTAAATCTCAGTTGTTAAATTATTTCGGGCCCATGAGGGGGCCCATGGGGGAACACAATATACGGGATCAATCATACTGTTCCCATATATTACCCAGGTGGACCCCAGATTAAACCCATATGGGCCATCGGGTATGGCCCATATGAGTCCCCAATGGGCCTTGCGTGCAAAATACTATGGGGCCCCGTATGGGCATTCCAGGGTAGGACCCATATGGGATAGCCTAGTATTTGCCAACATATTGCCCACATTTATACCCAGATTGGCCCCAGGCTGAACCCATATTAGCCATGTGGACGGCCTTTATTGGCCCCATCTGGGCCTTGGGTGCAGAATCTTATGGGTCCCGTATGGGCATTCCCATGTGGGACCCATATGGGAACCCACAGATAATACCCATATGGGATAGCCCATATTTTGCCCACTTATTTCCCACATTTATACCCAGATGGGCCCCAGGCCGAACCCATATTGGCGATCTGGGATGGCCCATATGGGACCCACATGGGTCTTGGGTGCAAAATCTTATGAGGCCCATATGGGCATTCCCGTGTGCGACCCATAAGGGATAGCCCATATTTTACCCACATATTGACCACATTTATACCCAGATGGGCCCCAGGCCGAACCCATATTGGCGATCTGGGATGGCCCATATGGGACCCACATGGGTCTTGGGTGCAAAATCTTATGGGGCCCATATCGGCATTCCCGTGTGCCACCCATAAGGGATAGCCCATATTTTACCCACATATTGCCCACATTTCTACCCAGATGGGCCCCAGGCCGAACCCATATTGGCGATCTGGGATGGCCCATATGGGACCCACATGGGTCTTGGGTGCAAAATCTTATGGGGCCCATATCGGCATTCCCGTGTGACACCCATAAGGGATAGCCCATATTTTACCCACATATTGCCCACATTTATACCCAGATGGGCCCCAGGCCGAACCCATATTGGCGATCTGGGATGGCCCATATGGGACCCACATGGGTCTTGGGTGCAAAACCTTATGGGGCCCATATCGGCATTCCCGTGTGCCACCCATAAGGGATAGCCCATATTTTACCCACATATTGCCCACATTTATACCCAGATGGGCCCCAGGCCGAACCCATATTGGCGATCTGGGATGGTCCATATGGGACCCACATGGGTCTTGGGTGCAAAATCTTATGGGGCCCATATGGGCATTCCCATGTGGGACCCATATGCAAACCCATATGGGGCCTACATGATCCCCATATGGGCTTGCTACCTGGGATGGCTTTGATTATTTTTTTCCCCCTTAAACAAAATGTGAATTTCCCTTTTTGTATAACGTGTAATAGTGGCTATCAATTTAAATAAATCAAATATAAACATAAAACACGATTAATTCTCTAATCAAACAGAGCCATCTCCAGATCTGTGTAACTGTACTGGTCTAAGTTCCGGAGCCTCTGCAGGCATCGGCGTCTTTACAATTCTGTTGCTTGGGTCTGCTATCATCAATGTTATTCAGTTCATCGTGTGTAGGAGACATGCAACAACATCAGGTTCACATCTAAATAGTACCCCCCCCCCCCCCCCCGCAAAGAAGAAGAAAAAATGTCCTACGGCCTATGTGCGCTTGACCCCACCTCCCATATAGCAATAACTATTTAAATGGATGGTTTTTGTTTACCCAAAACTACTTTTAAAAGTACACTAGAGAGATTCTGCCAGAAATATCAAAGGTCTAGACATATGTCGAAATGGGACTAAGCACCAATGAATGAGATTACAAAACAAATCAAATCATATCATATCAACACCCACCCAAAATTAGTAATTAAAATTAATTTTCAGATCTCATCTGTCAATATTGATAACCTTACCCACCGCAAATATATATTTTGACCAATAAGGACTTATTATAAGCAGGGTTGATTAGATGAAGGGTTTTAAAACAAGATACTAGTCCTCGCAGCGGGTTCGACTAAATTAGTAGAATACTCGTCAAAGTTTCCAATGTCTACATACACAATGTTGATTAGTCATATTAATATATACATGTATTGAGTGTATTCTTTGATTTCCAACACAAACATATTCTATTAATAAGCATAATAATTGGCAAATTGCTTACACATATGAATCATATTCCACAGAAGAATATATGATGTATTTCTTACGACTATTTACCCTTTGATAATGTATTGTTGTTATACGAGGGTACCGATATGTAATACTGTAAGTATACTGTTCCCTTTTGGTAAATTGATGTGAGTAACGGATAAGGAACTCAAATGGAATGTCCATATTGATCATATGTGTTCAAAAATCGGTAAAATGATAGGCTTCCTTGGCAGAATTAGACATTTTATTAATGAATCTAGTTTAAAAATAATATATTCTTCGGTTATCATTCCTCATTTTGATTATGCTGATATAATTTGGCAATCTGCATCACAAAAATATTTGATATTATTACAAAAACTCCAAAACCAAGCAGGAAGAATTATTCAAAAAATAAATCCATATTCTCATACTTCAACCTCATACATACATGATATTTTGAAATGGAAGAAATTAACTACTCGTCAAAGGGAGCATATGTACGTCATGATGTTTAAAGTTCTAAATAATTTTGCACCTGAATATATGAAAATGTCATTTTCTCAAAAGTCTTGCCCCTACTCACTTCGAACAATAAATCACCTTAGTCTCCCTAGACCGAAAACAAGTAGCTGTAAACGAACATTTTTTTATAGGGGGGAGGGGGGGGGCTACACTTTACATTCAATTACCTTCTTATCTATCAGCAATGTCAACGGTCCATTCCTTTAAATCCAATATCCAAGCCTATCTCGATTTTCGGTAACTGTTGTTGCCTATTGCTGCAATTTGTTTTGGCGTGGGGATGGGGGGGGGGGGGGGTGGGGGGTTGTAGGATATTTTATTTTTCCCCTTTGGTGTGTCATGGGTTTTAATGTATTCTGATTAAGTTTTCTTTTATTGATTATGATGATTTGTTATGTTTTATATGCATGTTATTGTTTATATGTTAAGGACCCCATGGAAGAACAGTGGCACTATGTTAGTGCCACTGAAATGGGCTATCCGCCATATTTGTACTCATTGATAATTATTTAAACATGTATATCTGTCTATTTAATATGGAAATAAATACAAACAAACAAACAAACAGTAAAACGATTTACATGAGGTTTGTATTGCCTGAATATGTATTTCGAAACATCAGTTAAAGATAGATTGATGACAATTAGTAATCTAAGGAAGTCATATGTTTTCGTTATAAACATGAATTATCATCTATGAAAAATAAAATGACAAAACATTTTATATTCATTTCGTACAGACAAGAAGGGGTCTGAGAAAGCAACTACCAGGTCAGTTTTTTACTGTTAACGGTTAAATCATATGGTTTTTCATAGGCTTTTTCATAGGTATTTTTGATATTTTGATATTTTGATATCTATTATGAATTTTTATTGACATTGAACATCATTATTTTTGTTTTACAGTATGCAAATAATTTGTGTTGACACGGTTTTAACAAAATATTGATAACTATCTTATTTAATGAACCTTGGCGCGTTGCATATGAGATTGCATGATTTACTTGACGAAGCCCTGGTCTGACGAATGTACTTATTTCTTTCCTGAGACTGTTTACACTTATAATTGTGCGTCATTCAATGCTCTTGAGATCATCCTGCAGTTTGAACCATGAAGTTTTTGAATTAGTGTCATTAATATTTTCTCTTGAAAGTACAGTTTGCTTGAAAACAGGGCAACACAATACTATTTATCTTCTTTTTTCCAGTGAAGGGAGAGTTGGATCTAATGAGACGAATGACAACATGGCATATGAAATGATACAGAGTGGAGATAGAGGTAAGAATAGAATATCAGGATATCTACACTCATAGACACTTAAATCAGGAAGAGCGGGAAATAGATTATTCAAACAGTCTAAAAGTGTAAAAGGCAGGAAAATAATCAAGAAGTACTCTCACCAAGTGAAATGGACATTGCTCCCCGAATAAAAATATGTACCTAATTGTAACTGAATATGTCTATGTTCTCCCCCGATATAGTAGACTTAAGAATTTTACTAGTTTAAACTGGTAGTTTATGTGATATTACCCTATAAAACAAATCAAAACCTTTCATATAAACCGCTTGAATTTCTTCTTTTTATGGTTGTCTGCATGTAGTGTTATCGTGTACTAAGCTGCCATGTTCAGCTTATTATAATTTTAATGAAGACAACTTTTAATAAAGAACAACTTTTGTTGGTTAAAACAACAACTTTTGGTTAAAACATGTTTATCTCGTTGAAAAAAGAGGAAGTCTAAAAGCGATACAAAATTTGTTTAGAACATACTGTGTTGATGTGATGTGATATTTACTATTTTCCATTACATAGCATACACATCATTAAAGCTTGATCCATCTGGGACTTCTCGATCTACAACCATTGACCATGGAGATGTGACGTTTTTCACCAGACTTGGTTCAATCGGAAGGGGTGACTTCGGCGCCGTCTGGAAGGGAGGACTCCGCTCAAATCAGGGACAAACACCTGTTGCTATTAGACAGATTCCTGGTGAGGTTTTGATACAGTGAGACAGAGCGCAGATAAGCCATATCGATATTAAGAAATGTCTATGACAATCATATGCCTTGGATACCTTTATAAATAAAGTTGTAACTATAAATTTAAAAAAAAAATTATAAAAGAAATGTAATGATAATAATACCTGTTTGTTGTATAGCGCCTTACCAGTTTAACCGACCAAAGCGCTTACAGCTTTATTACTTCGGTCACTGGATTCAACACGCCATATCAAATGATATACAAATTTAACCGACCTTTTCTTTATTGTAAATTACATAGAAACAAAACATATCTCTAAAAAAAGGCATAAAAAAGATATGATACAGGAAAGTAACTCTCTGAGTGTTGATAACTTATTTAAAATGAAGTATGTGAGCATATAGGTCTACCTACAAGACACAGTATTTTGTTTATGATTTGAATAACACCGGATACCCTCGTATTAAACCACCTCTTCCTTCTAATAACAAACTTAAAAGAATCATTTATCTTGTCTCTCTTAATAGAACAAATATATATATGTTAATGTAATATACATTTTCCGCTTAAGAGCAACGATTAAAACAACATTTCGTTTGAGAACGGAAACAAAAATCTAGTGATACCAAGGCTATTTTTTTTGTTCAGATCAAGTGTCAAAATCAGCCAACGTGCTTCAATCTCTCAAGGTACTTTGTGCGCTATCGGGTCAACTGAATGTCGTCAAATGCGTGGGCCTCTCTCAAGAACAAAGTAAGAAAAATATGGCATTTTTTAATCAGAATTCTAATCTTATTATAGGTTTTCCCCGTCAATTTCGCAGATTTTTCATTCAATTTGATAAGGGAGTCATTCAAATTCGCGAAAAAGATCTGTGCCATGAAATTTATCATTCAAATTCATTTTGAGGTCATTCAAATTCGCACTTCGGTCAAGACATTTAGCGTTTACATCATTCAAATTCAAATATGCGTGGAGAGCATTCAAATTCGCTACCTCCCTTGAAAGCGTCTTTTTGAGCATTCAAATTCGCACGTGGGCATTCGAATTCGTAATGAGTTCATTCAATATAGCATTTATTTAGCGTTTGTGTGTTTTTGCCCAACATGACATAGGCCTACTATACAAAGGAAACATTATATATATAACATAATTCATGATAACTACATGTACGTTATGAATAACATTTTTCAGAGTATACATTGACAGCCAACGCAGTGACACACTCACTATATATATATATATAGTTAGACATGAAAAAACAGATTATGAAAAAGAATAAAAATCAATCAAGAAAATAAATGAAAAAAAAAGATTATGAAAAAGAATAAAAATCAATCAAGAAAATAAATGAAAAAAAAAAGGATTATGAAAAAAAATAAAAATCAATCAAGAAAATCTGCAATTCTGCAGGCACTATAAACGTTAGAAATGAAGAACAAAAATTCCTAGAACTAAATTTCAAAATGATGATAAATCAGAAGAAAATAAAATAAAAATAATAAATCAGAAGAAAAATAAAAGAATGTTATTGATTATAGAAAAACACACCCATGTGTGCAGAAAACTCATAAGGAAAGAATGAAAATACCAAATAATTATCAACTGACAAAATTTACTGGAACTACATTTGATTTTGAATGCTCAACGTGTTAAGTTGAATGATCCGAAATGAAATTGAATGCTGGAATAACAGTATTGCGCAATTCCCTTGCCATTCTTTGCTAAATTGAATGAACGTTTTGCGAACTAGGTGCATTTAGTGCGAATTTGATTGACACAAACTTAGATTCAAATGACATAAATACAAATTCGAATGATATGAAAATGAATTTGAATTACAAATCGGCTGTGCGCGACCTAAATCCTTGAAATTGAATGCACGCAAAATGAAATTGACTGACGATCTTACGAAATTGACCGGGAAAACCTATATTATAACTCTAGCTTGAATATTATCAGTTCTATTAGTTATGTTAATTTTACAACATGAAACTTATTACTACGGGATTTTGTCATTATTGCAAAATAAGGAAATAATAACATTAATAATAATAATGATAATAATGATAATAATAATAATAATAATTATTATTATTTTGAAAGCCCATGACATCAAACGATAGATATTATGATAAAAGAGTCTTGTGAGGACAGTTCTTTAATTTTGACAAGTTTGGATTTTCCCGTAACAACAATATCTACACTGTTAAAAAATATGTGGGTATTTTTACAGGAAATTTCCTGGCAGTCGAAACGCCAGGAGTGCACGTTATTTTACAGCCTCATGTAAAACTACAGTCTGTAAAAAATATTTCCGTTTTTTTACAGGAAAGAGATTGTAAATTTAAAATAATTTGTAGGCAGTCTCAAGGAAAGCCAGAAAGTCTGTAGTTTTACAGTTATTAGTGTATAACTGTTATACAGTTATTAGTGTATAGCCATGCTTTATGTTATCCTATTCTCTACCTTAATCTATCCTATCCTTAAAGGGAAATTAACCTCAGCGTATGAATTAGCTTATTTTGAATGGTGTAGTATATGCCTCTTATTTGATACATGCAATTTCATGTAAAAACACAGGATATAGATATAAATCACTATTTTCCAGCCAAGTTATCGTCTGCTAGCAATAATAAGGGGGCTGCCATTACTTTATGTGTACACGAACATATTTTTCATCCCAAGTAAAATTTCCTTCATCGTTAACTTGTAATTGATTTTTAGAGGACAAATATATATTAGATAAAGTCACATATTCTGAAATGTAAGTTTAGTTTTATATATTTTTTAAAAGGTCTTAATTTGTTCATAAAAAATATACTTCATAAAAAATATACGTCAAGGACGGAGAATTGACGTCAAGGACGGAGACAATCGTAACAATACCAAAACAAAGCGAGGAATCTGCTTTACAGGATGGCTATTAGAACTCATGGGTCGTCAATTATCTAGGCCCATGGCCAATAACAATCGTAATACAATCAGAACAAAGCGACGTATCTGTTGTAAAGGTAGGCTATTATCAATGCATATGGTACCTAATGATCCGTGTCATGCACAAAATAGCAGCCTCCATGGAAAGACGTAGCAGACAATAGGTGCATCTAGAATATCACGTGGGGTTACTTGTCCTTTAACATATCCTATCTAGTTAATTCAATTTAATGCAATCCTTTATATGCACCTTATAGTTGTTTATTCCTCTTGTGACAGTTACTAAATCGGGCAACGCCAAACCATACGCTTACTAAAAATTCATGAATATTCATATAAGTGTTTTGCCACATATTTGGTAATTTAACAGGGTAACTTGTTAAAATATGAGAAATGTATTTTAAGGGTGTTTTTTATCGGGCGATTGAAAATAAATGCTGATTTCCGGTAAGCAAACAAACTTGCTGTTGTTTTACAGGAAAAAGCCTGTAAAATTGAAATGACGGCAATAACTTGTAATTTCAAGGGCCAGGAAACCTGAAGTTTTACAGTTATTTTTTACAGTGTAGGTATGTATGCATTTGTCCCTTGAATAATCATAAAGGTAGCATCATCTACGAGTTTATATCCGGAGGTACACTGCTCACCCATCTACAGACGACAGGGGTACAATCTCAACCTACGTATAGTAACCTCAAACCAAACAAGGTCCGTGTAGATGAAGGTAGTCTACTCAATTTTGCTTGGCAGATAGCGAAAGGAATGCAGTTTCTTGCATCAAAGCAGGTACCTGATTTTTTGGCTTGCAGGGCAAGAGGAGAAGGAATAAAATGAAAGGGAAGGGGAGGGATTCGAAAAGGCCGGGGTGAGGCAGGATGTGAAAACGGGGTCCGCTCGCTATTCATAAGGATAGCTATTCATAGAAAACCGCTATCCGTTTAACACGCGTTATGAATAGCGGTCCTTACGAATAGTTATGAATATTGGTCCTTATGAATGGAGGTCCTGATGAACAGCGAGGTAATTTGTATGGTTCGCTCGCTGTTTAGAAGGACCGCTATTCATGCAAAACCGCTATTCATTTAGTCTCGCGTTATGGATAGCGGTCTTTATGAAGTGGTTCCTATGAATAGCGGTCCTTATGACTAGCGAGGTTACCCCGTGAAAACAAGGTTAACGAAGAACATAACAAGAATACTGTGGAAAGGATGGAGGGGAGGAGTCGAGGGACGGTAATTTGAAGAAGGGAAGAAAGAAAAATGGAGCGGAGGGTTGGTTGAAGAAGGATGGAAGTTAGACGAACTGAGGATCAAATTTGGCAATTTAAAGATGGAGGAGGAAGAAATAAGGTTAGCAATGTTTATGGAGAGGATGGCGATTAAGATTAAGAGGATGAATACAATAAATTTAGAGGATGAGGCTGACGATAAATACGATATTTTTGCTTTATGTACTAGATCATCCACGGAACTCTCTGCGCACACAATGTCTTACTAGATGAGAAAAAGCAGTGCAAGTTATCTGATTATGGACTAGCCTCCTCAATGTTTAGCAACAGAGGTGTAAGTATTATCGTTGAGATTTTTCAACAGTATTATCAGCATAGTAATTTAAATGTCGTCATGTGACTTATTTACACAAAAAAAGTATATATGGAGTATGTAAAGTGGTCAAACACGACCTACAATAACGTTACCGCCCGTTTCACTACTGAATTAGACATTTTCATTGAGTTGATTTAAATTTGTATGTGGGGTATATTTATTTTAGTCTTGGGATTCCAAAACGAATTTCTATATGGCATTTTATGATTATATTTACCTGGCCTCATACATAGAGAAAAGGAGACTAAACACGATTTTCTACATTTACCTATTTTCCTACATTTTAGAAACCAACAAGATGGAGTTCACCTGAAACTATACTAATTGGTGTCCGATCAATGGAAGGAGATATCTGGTCATTCGGCATAGTATTTTGGGAAATCGTTACGCTAGGTATAAGACAAACGATTGATGTTCTATGATTCCCGTATTCAATTGAATGTAGAGTATTGATTACACCGTCAAAGATCATTGCAACGACATTTGGCATCAAAAGCGATGTTTCCTACAATAAAACATGCCCGATAAAAAGTTTGTTAATGTAAATAAGTGATAAAAAAGGACCTCCGTACCCTTGCAGAGGGTGGACAATGGTCCATAAAGAGTAAGCAAAATGAACTTTGGATATTCTGTAGAATATACAGAATCCCCGGTTAATATTCTTGGCGCCCCGACGATAGTTCAATTCAAAACAAAACGGTGGATATGATCATTGAGAGACAGTTTATCACCCTTCTACGGCCAGAAAAAAAATTAACAGTTGGAAAAAGTCTACCCAAAGATATGTTTCAATATATTATACGGAAAATTTCATACTTGTTGATAGCTTAAGTTCTCCTCTATTAAATGACACCAACTTATCAACCAATATTCTACGCTTGAGTGAGCAAAAGCCAATTTTGTGAAAGCGTGCAAAATCCAGACTTAACAAGACTTGATATTGGCTCTGGCCGGTATCAGCCAAGCTGAGAGTTTTCCATATTCTGGCAGGAAAGGGCAATTTATGCATTCACATACTTTGTTCTATGTATGCCCTTACATATCCAATCAACATCTTTTACCTGAGTGAGCAATTAACTATTTTTTGAATGTTTCTTTTTTTAAATATTACTTTTGGTGAGTCTTTTAATTTCACCTGGCTTGCTTACTCAACCATAAAATTTTCGTGGGATATATCAGGACATACAGTGAACTAAGTCTGTTCTTTCATAAATTCTCTTTTAATGATCAGAATATGACATTTCTAAGCCTTTTCATGACTCTGAACTTTGCTGTACCAGCCAGAACATAAACAGTTATGGATTCAAGCATGGATTTTGCACCTGTTCACATAATTGGCTTTTGATCACTCAAGCGTAAAATATTGTATAATATTTTGGTTTCATGTGATAGAAGAGACCCTAAGCTTTCTAAAGATATGAACATTTCTTGAAAATATTTTGAAATATTTAAATGGGGAGACCTTTTTTTTTTTTTCAACTGCCAATTTTAAGCGGTCCTCAACTTCGTCCATACAAACCAGGACAAATATCAATTCTTGTCAGGTCTGAATTCTGCACCCTTTCACAAAAGTGGTTATTGATCAATCAAGCAGGGGCGGATCCAGGATTTCGCTGTGTGTGTGTGAGCGTGTGTGTGTGGGGTCCAGTTTCCCTCCATAATTCTCTGACAAGCAACAAAAAAAGGTCTTCATTGTAAACCTTTATGTGCGGCGGGGGGGGGGGGGGGCACAATCGACAAAATGGCGGATCGTCTATGGTCAAAATGCATACTCTTCTTCCAAAGGGGGAGGGGCACGGGCCGGAAGTGCCCCCCTCCCCTAGATCCGCCAATGAATCAAGCTTAATAAAAAAAAAATCAAGATTTTAGTGTGCTATTGCATAGGAGAGACTCTAAGCTATCGACCGGAATTAAAATTATTGGAAAATATTCTAAAATTCTAATTTGGGGGAGACTTTCAAACTGTTAACTTTTTGGGGGGACGCAGTGTATATTTTCAGGGGTTTAATAAGGATACATTTATGTCGCTTTTTATTACACAACTTTACATTTCATTTCAGCTTTAGGGATTAACCAATTTTAAATTGTGTTTATAGGAAAATCATGTAATTATACTAACTGCTTACAGGCTATATATGTTTAAGGTGGAAAAATTCAAATTCTTTTCGTTAGGTTACACATATCATATACCATTAAGCCGGATACATGATTTATTTTCTCTTCCTTTATTTTGACAAAGGTGCTAGGCCATATCCTAATATGACCTTTGACAAGGTGCAGAAAGAGGTTTCTAATGGTTTCAAGATGCCACGCCCTCGCCACTGTGGACAGGAATTGTAATGAACTTTCTTTCTATTCGCCCTCCCCCCCTTTTTTTTTAACCAAAACGTTATATTTCCTCTTTTTCATCTTAGGCCAACACATGATATATCTTTTATATCATTTTCAAAGTTGATCCGTGTATTTGAATAAACTTTTCTCGAATAATCATTTGTAATAATCACTTATATGATAAGCAGTCTCTAATTCTGGTCATGATAAAAAGTAATTTCCCATGGAAACACACAAACTTTTACTGAACGTTCAATGCTTCATGATTACTCAATGAGATCTCAAACAATTTGGGTAAAAAAGTGTAAATGCTGAGTAATAAAAAGTACAAATCATAAAATCAAGCTTTAACGTAGCCTTTAGCCCTCTTTCAGTGAAACTAATTTGAGCGTTGTGCTTTCCAATGAATGCGATTTCCAGGATGTTTCCGTTTAGTATTATTTAATTTGACGGTTAAAACAATAAATTTACTGCAGGATTTCGAAACAACTGAACTCGCTTGCCCTTAAATACCAAGCATATTCCTTATACATACAAATATGATGATCATAAAAGCATTATGAATCATCCACCTGCCCAACAACTTTCATTTCAAATATGACCGAACTTTGATCTTGTTTTCTGCGCTCGCTCTCTCGCAAATTACTGTAAATTTATATAATACCACTGCAGACATTGTATATTGTGCAATAATATCGTACAAAAATTTTTTTTTTTAAATCATTAAACTGACAAACAACCCCCAATCCCGTCCACGTACATTAGAAAGCAGAAAAGTGTTTTATTGCTAAAAATATATGGATAACTATTGTCTCCGGATGTTCTGCCCCTCCCCGACTGTATTATGGTACAGATACACCAGTGGTGGTTGTGTATAGGCTGCGTTTTTGTATTAAAGAGGGTAAATGTAATTTCATTAATTCACTTACCAATCTAAGTCACTGAAGACAGCTTGGAAAAATATCTTTCCAGAAAACCAAGTTGGCCGATGCTTATACACTGTAATGCATGATTCAAAATCTTCTTTTGAATTTCGAATAATCAAGATATAACATTGTTATACTCACCTTTTGACGTAAGATTCATGACATATCTTTCCTATTTTACAAACGACATGAAAATATAAAGTCACCTCATGATCAATTATTTCTATAATTGTCTTGCAGATACACCATCATGAATCGTTGTTGGAAGAAAGAAGGCGGGAATCGCAGCAGCTTCAATGAGATCCTGAAAAATTTGGAAAGAATTCTAGAAAAGACACATGTAAGTGTGATCTCGTATTGAGTATCAATGTATAATGTACAATGCTTTCAAAGCGGTGAACGTGTTTCAAAACAAATCACTATAATATATGGTTCATGCAAGCATATAATAATGATCTTCCACAACTTAGGCAATCTTCTATTGAGAGAAAATTTGTACTGTATCTAGTTGGTTATTAAAAACATTACACCATTACATCTATCACTTTTTAATTTATGAAATGATCGATCGTGAGCCTGAAGAGAAATTTACAGTTTATCATGTAAAATAGTGAAATAATAAGGTGAAGTACCTATCATTTTGAACTGTTTATTTCTTACAGAATTACCTATCTCTCAACGACTTGGACAAGGATCTGTACGCGCCTTTACAGGATGTTTGAAATCGGTCCAATTTTGTTCATCATCATCCAGCTGATGTTGGAGACCAAAAAAAAAAAAACACAAATATTATCTTTATAGGAAATTCATTTTGCTGGTTCTGAGAAACATTACTTCATACATGGACAGTCTATACGTATATCATGTACATCTGTCTTCGAAAAACGCTTGCTAATTATCACAATGCAAAATGTTTATAGTGTTATTAGAGTCATATACTACAAAAGAATTATGTCGTATGCCGTATGCCGTAAAACGTCCATGTACCTAATTGACTGCTTTCTAATTTTACACTATTATTTGTATGAACTCGAGTTGCAAGATTTTTTTGATTTTTGTTGTTGTAGAAACACACACATAGACACACACCTACAAGTTGGTATTAACATGCCAACCGCCATTTATCTTAATGCACGATAAAGGAGCAATGTGGATACCTCTACTTATATAATTATCTTAATTTATGTGTGTTTATCGTTTTCTAGAAATTAGAAAAGGGTACTTGATTCGCAAGTAGAGTCGCGGATACGATCGCGCCCATGAATGCGGTTTCTCAGGATGCCGTGTTTATCGTCGCGACTCAAAACTGGGATAGCCCGTTGCTTTGCATCGCACAGGATCCAGCTAAATGACCTAGGAAGTAAAGGTCAATTCCAATGCGCGCTTTTGCAATTTCTCCGAACCGCGCCCACTATGTGCTGTTTAGTAAGCTAATAGGCTAGTACGTAGGCGCGCGCTTTCGTCCTAACCGGAAACGGGAGTGTGAAGTTGCGAAATGTATTCGCGAATCAAATCGCGTTGTGTTTATCGCCGGTACACGAGTCGCGTATCTGGCTCAAACGGTAATCAAATCCCACCTTTTTGCGGGACTCGAGTCTGGTAAGCTAATGAGGTAATTAAGTCGCGTTCGTATTTATCGAGGGTTACGGCCGGTAACTGGTAAGCTAATCAGGGACTTGAGTCGCCGATTAGAAGGTAGAATCGCCCCGATAAACACACCCTTAAGATATAACAACATTTAGAGGCCATCTAGGAACTGTTGTGCCCTTGCAAACCAGAAAGTATTATTTGCGTCTTAGTGGTTACTGTACGAAAAATGTCAAAGGAACAACATGTTTGTCAGGTAAAATATTAAACAATTTGGGGTTGGGTAAAGTTTTACCCATTTTTAAAAGCATATGTTTATATATTGCCCAAGAAACAGGCATGATCCTTTTTGTTTTACCCAATATTTTGTAATTTGGTACTTTCCAAAAAGCCTCTCATTAACAGTAACTGATCATTCACTTAATAACCTTCAACGAATAATTTGTTTGGCTGGTGTTAGCAACAATACATTCCTGAAATGAAAATTCAAATAAATTACACTGCAGTACTTTTATCTAATCATCAAGAAAGTCTATTACCCATCGTATATACATGTATATATTATATTTAATCAAATTGAAACAAAATAGCAAAAGGTTTGCACTGACACTAAGTATTCGAATTATCATTTGTTATCAAATAAAATAAATAATGATATAATTATCGTTTCCAGTCATTTCCTTCGTTTGTACACCTTTTAAGATATTTTTTGTTTGTCCATATTTATCTCGAAACAGTCGACGTGGGAGATACTTCTGGGCCATGGAAATACATTTTACCTGTACATGTTTACTGCAATGCAATCTGTGTAATTGTAAAATTATACATTTTATGAATTCTGATTACGTCTTATTACTGTCGTTATGAAGAGTATTTCTTAGATATTTGTGACTACATAGCCAGATATCTAATAAGACAGCAAAACGCAGAACTACTTCGGGGAGAACAGGAGCAATAATTGGATAAAAAGTTTGACATTTCCCCAGGATTAATGTAGAAACGTCTGATGTTGAGAAATTGAAGGGGTCAACTAAATGCTCTTCCAATCTTTGGTTCCTGTTTGAATTCATCCTGTCGTACGGTAAATGTCATTAATTTTATTTCATGTTTTGCTATTAAAATATTATTGTGGAATAATGGTCAAGTTTACTCGTTATTGAATTGATTAACGAAATTAGGATAGGGACATAGCCTTATACTAATTCTGACCAGGTCAAAGGTTATATTTACAAGATGAATTTTCACTTGGGATTGATGCGCTGTAAATATGGGCATACTCTATTTGGAATATTTTTTGGGGGATGATGTTATGAGAAGCATGAATATTGTACTTTTTAAGAGCTAGAATAGAATGGTATACTTTGGAAATTTTACACTAACCTGTACAGTTGCAGCACCCCTAAGGAAGTAGATATGAAACTTTAATGATTCAACTTGTATAGACTTATAAGGTATGTACTCTCAGCTTTTAGGGTTCTAGTTTCTCGTTCATCTTGTAGAAAACAAGATTAGACATCTGATGACGCAGTTGAATAATTGAACATTCAAACACGCACCTCCATGTAGGGATGCTGCTATTGTACTATTTAGGGTCGAAATGTAATCATCGATATAGTAGTGTGCAGATCATACATGTACACGAAAGCCTGACTGTCTAATGTAAATCATTATTCATACTGAGATATTATGACGTTCATTACATTTGTCAAATTTTGGTTTTGATAAGTAGTGAAAACCGTAATGATGTTAATTTAATGGTGTGTGATGCAAGGCGATCGCATAGGCAATTGTTTTCCCTTCGGATCCATTAACCTCGAGACCATTGTATCATACATTGTAATATGAAATTAACCCTTTCCCTACACATGCTGTTATTTATCTGCAAAGAAAGTATGCAAGCTTTAATGTTTGATTTTGAATTTTGTAAACAAATAATTGATGGCTTTAAAGAAAGACAATGACCTTCCATTAAGCTTGCTATATGGTATTTACACTGTTAAAAGTAAAAAAGAAAGTTGCTTGTCATTTAAATATAAATAAAAACGATGACGTATATTAATTTGTTCACTGTTGTTTCTTAATCACATTGGTGAAAACAACTTGCAGCCCTTACAAACATGACGAGATCTTTTAAGTCGGGGGAGGGGGGGGGTGGGGGGGGGGGGGGAGTGAGAGTGAAAGAACAATGGCATATAACAATACATGGGAATATGTGATGGCTACGTACGTTTTAAACCCATTTATTAATTTTAAATTGAATTGAATTGAGTCTTATTGAGATTAGCAAAACATGGTTCCAAAAAGCTGGCAATATTTTGTTTTAAAGAGAAAAAAGATGCCCAGATTCGTATTATAATAAAATTGACATCATATATGGAGCTTAAATCCGATTACAAAGCTCCCAAATGATGACACTGATCCATCAGTCAGCACATTATTACATGGAAGATCCTACCGTATCCAGGCCAGGGGAACAACACAGGTGCCAACTCTCCAATAAGAGAAATTGAAAGGGGGGAATAGGAAAGAACGACGGAACATCATATTGTGAGGATTCTAAAACCATATATAATGAAAATATTAAATTTCCGAAGTCTGAGTATAATTTCTCTAAATGGCTGCAACATGTTGGGTAAATAATGGTCCGTATCCTGAACTCTGGTTAAACTTAAATTCTAGCCGAAATTTAAACCAGAGTTTAATTGAAACTGACTTTAAATCCATATTCCAAATTTCTATACAAAATTAAAATGCACTAGACTGGAGTAAATATGGAAAACAAACTGCTGAAAACTGCTTATCGAATAATAGCGAGCCAATGGAGTAAAATGGAGTCAAAAGGGGCCTGAGCTTTCGATCCTAGCAGAATCTTCGCCAGAGACTGGAGTAACTTACAAATTAACACCAAACTGCACCTCAAGTGGATTATTATATTCTAAATTAGGTAATGAAAATTTGAATTGAATTGACTAACATAGAAATTTAATTGCCCATTTTTCGAAGGAAGGAGTCATCGGGAGCCCCAAAATATATATCACAGTCGTATTTCATAATCATTTGAAAAAGTACATTTTTGCTGATTTACACAGTCATAAGCCCCGCCCCTTAAAAAAAACCCCATCGAAGCCACATCGTGATCACGTCATCTGTGACGTACGAGAAGTAAAGGAAAATATTCCATCCACCTATATACCGTGCACGCCGGGGTTTTTTTTTTTGAGCAGGACTTGCGCCACCGATGAGAGAGGACAGTATTTGAGCGCTTAATTGAAGTGACAATACGGTTTATTCCGTCAAAACTAGTCGGCATAAATATTCATGAAAAACAAATTGTAGGGATATAATAAAACGAGCGAACATGACTTGAAGTTGCTTGTGTGGCGCATTTGGATAAAAAGTGCGCTTGTCATGTAGGTGACTCGAGTTCGAGTCTCGTCAGGATCAGATTGGATATTCAGTATTGAGAAAATGTTCTTTTGCTGAAATAAAAATACTTTTGGGAAAATACAAGTCTTAAAGTTGTAGTCTCTCTCAAAGTCTTCAATTGGGGCCTCTTGACCAGAGCCTTACATAAATGCGCAAGTCCTGACAGAAAAAAAAAAATACGCAGCCGGGCAGGCCCTGCCCGGTAGGCGTCTTTCTTTTTTGCAACCAAGCCTAGGCAGAAACCCTTTTTGAAGACTTTGGAACAGACTACAAGTATCGGACCTGTATTTTCTTGTATCGGACTTGTATTTTCTTACTCAGTCACCTTATTTTTAAATAAGCAAAATAAAATGTCGTAATATAAACTTCTGCCGAGGTTCGAACTCGTGGTTCTTTCACCAAGAGAGGACTGGATTATCCGATTGCGCCACACACAACAGCTGCTCGATGCCCTTGCTCGTTTTATTATATCGCTATAATTCGTTTTCATGAATATTCATGCAGATTAGTCTTGACGGAATAAACCGTATTAGTATGAAAAATTCGAAATCTGCCTAGGCTTGGTTGTAAAACGTAAACGCGCTGCCCGGTATGGTGCCGAGCGCGAGCATGATATTCACCGCATCGATCATTTGCATTGCATATATTCGTGTGTTTAATTCCTCACGATAACTTTGATTTGGGGGACAGAGTTTCATCAATAACGCCAAGTCGGTGTATAGTTGCGGGCTGTAGCAAGACCCCTAAAGATGATGTAAGCCTAGATCATTTTCCTAAAGATGAAAATTTACGGCAATTGTGGGTCGCAAAGGTAAAGCTCACGCGAGCAGAGTGGCAAGGGCCAAGTGAGTGGAGTATAGTACAATTTGCAGTGATCACCTTGCCGAAGATGATTTTGAGGATCCTGGTCTGTATTCCGAATTTGGCATGGAGAAAAGGAGAAGCAAGCTAAGAGATTCAGCTATTCAAACCATCAGACTTTGAGTCAAGTCTTCCAATTCCAGCAGCTGCAGTAGACGGAAAATTCTGTCACTCTGCTGCTATGCAAACCGACTACACGCCGACTTGTAGTTCGAAAAATCGCAATAACTTGATTTTTCCTCATATATCTAGATCTACATAATTGGTTAGGCCTAGGCTCTATTATTTAAGGAATCGGTTCAACTTACCAATTTGACTGAATGTGTATTCGGTTTGCACAGCTGAGTGATACGACCGTTTATGTCTCTAAGTGAAGAGCTAACGAACGAGAGACAGGATTTTCGGTAAACAGCTGCATGTAGCAGCTCCCCCGCGGCCCCATCACCAGGCCCCGGGGCGTCTTCTGCGAGGGGTTCAAACATCACGGTAGAATTCCCCTTGCCACTTGAGCTTCTTCGCCTTCGGGATCTGATATATTATCTGATATATTTAAAGAAAAGTTAAAAAACAAAACAAGCGCTGTATATTTGGGCAAAATGTTATATTCTCTTGTAGAGAATATTATTGATAATGATTATTCACTCCTATTGATTAATTTCCTTTTTTCATAAATTGTTCGTTGAACCGAGGGGTCAAATACCGTATTGTGTGTAAAATGTTATATGCTGCAGCCTGTAGATCTTGTGCCTCTTACTCTTCATACGTCACTTGGGGGTGTGACATCAATTAGCCAATCAGCTCACGAGTTTTAAGAAACAGTCCCAAAACCTCTACTTTTCCCCCTTTTTCGCCAAAACGAGACATAATTTGGGCAATCATTTGCGAGATTCGTATTAAATTGGAAGGCAAAACTACATGGAAACAGCACCCTTTTTTTCTCTAATTTAGTCACCCTTTAAAACACTTTTGAGTTAAGAAAAGGTTTACATAAGAGCATTTATTTTTTTTGGGGGGGGGGATGGGGGGCAAATTGTTGTCAAAGGGCACTTTTGATGTTTTTCTTTCTGGAGGATTTTATCAGCTTTTATATTTTGGGAATGTACATCCAGAGCTCTTCCTTGTGACAAAATTTGGTGACTGGGCTTCAACGGGAAAAAATTTGCCCCGATTTTTAGGGGCAGTCTGACACTATCCCGACGGAAATATTTGTCTTTTTTTTTTTTATTTGTAATGTCCAATCATACTTCTTCCTACTGAAAGAGATTGGTGCATGGGGGAGATGGAGTGAAATAGACCAGACTTTGGGGTTTCTTTTCGGGGCTCTGGGGGGCTAAACCCGACGGCTACGGCCAGGCAGAAAACCATATTTGTCAATGACTTAGATGGTCTAAGTAACTTTAAGCGGTCAAATCTTACGGGTAAAATGGGGTGACTATTTCGGGACCGGCTTCTGGTCTATTAAGGCTAATCTGGAAAATTGATATTGATACACTTGACTTTTACATGAGGGTTTTCCAGAGACCCCGAGATGCTTGGTATCTGCGTAGAAGTATCTGTCAACCCCCTTTCTCCTCTCTTGAACTCTTCTGAAATTGGTATACGTTCCCTGATTGAAGACCCAGTCTTGAATATATCTTCACTTACGTTGCATTTTACATGTACCGTTGCGAGTAAATTTATGTTCAGATTTAATATTCAAGAATCCTGCCCTCAGTGTAATAATTAGGTTAGCCGGTTTGGCTCCCAAACAATGCAAACCATTGCGCTAAATGTTTCTCTGAGCTCATTTGTTTAAGTCTACGACACTTCATTTGCTGTGATGTTGATGGTATTGAGCCAAAAATCTACATAAACTTATTCCAAACTGAACGTAAAATATGTATATATAAAGGCTGGTGGGTGGATTCCCCGTATGCTCTACATACTGACACTCGTGGTAAGTAAAATACCGTATGATATGTTTTCTGTAAGTTTCATTTGAATAAATATGAATGAATGTTTTACGGCCATGGGATCATTCTGAATCCGATTGAGCTTTCTCCCCTACTGGGAAGTACCTAACATTTCATCTAAATGTGAATTACAATTTCTTGAAAAAAAGTCTAGCCGTTGTCGAGATAGTCCAAAAGAATTTACATTGGTACACTGTACAATTGAGGAGGGAATCTAAACGTAGTTTTTTTTAAGGAATTAAACAAATATTGGTAAAATGAATTAATAAAAATTATAATAAAATTGTAACTTTATACTGCGCAATTTATGTATACAAATATACTTAAATGGGCGTTATAAAAAACAAAAGCAGAAATGAAACTAGTAATTGATAATTTGATAATTTATTAAGTCTGATCCACATAAAATAGTGAAAATTCGATTTCCACCAGCATTACAGAAAGAAACATGAAAAATAACATGTATTAAATTATATTCATGGAGAAGGACACTTCGGGTGTGATTTTCTTTGCCTTTTAATTTTATTATGTCTACAGATACTGTATTACGTCTGTCACGCTGTTTCTTGTCCAGAACTTCCCGAATTTAGCCCAAATTCTTAGAGATATTACACTCCTGTCTTTACCCTGAATTTACATGTGAGCTCATTACATGCATCTGTTTCGAATTGAACATTTACAGAAGGAGGTCTACAAGATGGACTGTCGACATAGGTCTATAAGAGCAATTTATCAATTTACAGGAGTTTTAATACTGGTATGTTTTCTTCGATAAATGTGATGAGAAAGAAATATTTCCTCATTTTATATACATTTATCAGTTGACAAATCAAAATAGCAGAGTGTTTGATATTGATTTTTTTTTTAATGAAATGGATTAATCACATTAAAAAGTGTACTCTTTTCCACTTTTCTTTTATTATGTGTATCTCTCTACACTCACCATATATAAAACAAATACATCTGTATAATGTGAAAACATCCAACATTTATGGTTCAAATACTTCTGACTTTAAACAGAGCCGTTCGAATCATTGCCTTCATACTTGTCTTTGTTAAATAATGTATTTCATCTTGGTAGAATTTGTTCTTCGAAATGAAACGAGAGCATTGACGTCGGAAATAAAACAAAGTTTTATGTGTCAAAAGCAATTTTAAATCAAATAGTTTCTTGGAACCTCTACGGGGTCTATATTGTTGATCGTAATATAATGTTACCTCTCTTATTTCTTAAGGTACTTGAACTCTCTCACACCCAAACTGTAAATGTGTATGGTCCTTCAGCAGTAGAGCAAGGAACTAATACAGTGTATGTATGTACATGGACTGGAGGATCATCATCACCTATCATCATATGGAGAGATCTTTCACTTGTTCCTAATGCTGTTATTTTCACCAACGAAAGCCCTCTTGATGCCAACCCCAAACATGACAATTTTGCTGCATCAGTAGTTGGAACCACATCCACTATGACCATCACGAATACTGTGATAGAAGATGAAGGAGTGTATAGATGTTCTGCAGGACAGGCAATCGACGAAACAAGTCTTACTGTAGAAGGTAGGTGAAAGAGTGATATTAATGAGTCCATGAGGGACTGCATGTGAATTATCAATTTATTTCAGCCATCTTCTAATTTATCCGCCATGTCCTGTGGTTACATTAAAGTATGAATAAGATCACGTGTTAAAATTCCACTTTGGCGAACACTTTTTTGATACGTAATTTTCGCTATGCCTTGCTTGTCAGCGAACGATTCATACGTAATGAAGATATTATACTATTAGACATGTTACATGCAATATTACCGAATATGATATGGCCAAAAACATGTTTCATTTCTTGTAATTTGCAGTTCAATCGACACGGATACTGTCAGTGGCAAGTCCACTAGAGAATGGCAGTGAGTATAATACAACATGTGAGGTTCAAGGAGGTAGACCAGATGAGACTATTACATGGATGTTAGGTGATGGTGTGTTCCCTTGTGATGACAAAGTGGAAATGTACTCTCTTAATGGACCAGATCTATTTAGCAAAATAAGTGTGTGTATATTTCGAGCAGACATTGAGAACAATGGACAGACATTAAAATGTGTCATCAGTGGTCATCAAGTATCTGGTCTCGATGGAGAAGAAGAAACCGCTCTAACCATCCGTAGTATGTTTTGTGAATTTCATACATTTGAGAGTACTACAAATACTGTAACATTTGTACTATTAAGAGACTGATCTCATTTCTTAACTGGAAGCAACCATAGAAAGTTTATTTGTAAAATATGAAAGGGGAACAAACTGAAATATATATTTTCAACTACATTTACATGCAAGCGTTATTTTAGGTCTTAATGAATGCACATGATTGTGTAAATGACAAGATGTCCCTCTTTATATCTTTAATCACAGTATGTACCTAGTGTATTTCCAATGGCGTAGATACGCAAACACTTTCTATTGTCAGGGGGGGGGGGGCAGTGAATCGATCCTCCCCCCATTAACAATGGATAATTATGCGTGTCTACGCCCGTGTGTATTTCAACATGGCTGCAAGAAAGATTTTTCCTCCAAAGAAGAGAAAAGGAAACATTCTTGATACATTTGCTAATTGTGAAGAATAATACAAAGTCAATTGTTTTCTTTTCCCGTTAACTTTAACCCAGGTGCCCCCGCCAGTTCAGGTATCATGACGGTAGATTTTCAGCTCCTGGATCCAGACCTTAGAGTGTCATGTGAAATTGCTGATGAGGACCAACCTAATCCACGTATAACAAACTACTACATATTCTCCAATGATACCTTGATACATGAATCTACAACAGAAGAAAGCTCTGTAGTCGCAGGATCAGATATTGACCTCAATACGGACTTTACCTGTGTAGCAGGAAATGATCTTGGAAATACAACGAGTCAACCAACGAAATATGATCAATCCAGTGAGTGGTTTTTGTTTTATTGGTATAGTTATATCAGTGGAATGAGAGTTTGTTTGTTGTTGTTTTTGTTGTTTGTTTTAATGATTGCTTGTATGTATTCTCTTTTCCCCCCATATACATAGTAATTGTTTTGTTGGGGAGGATGATACAGTAAAAGATCTACATGTGCTTACATGTACATATACATTCATTTACATAGATAATATAAATATGGGTACGCAATTATGTTGGCATAAAATGATGTACACACTATATAAATGTACATGACATATGAAATCATACAAAAAGAAAACATACATGGAGTTATTATATGTGCATGTGTACAATCAGTATTGAAATACAATATAGATATTCAAAGAATCTTTTCGAAAAGAAGAATAAAATAGTGGAACAAGTATTATCGTCTTTTTCCCCTTACTGTTGGCGAGAAGTTTTCTAGTCAAGTCATTTGTATATTTTACAGGTACTTTCAAAACGTTGACAGAGAAATTTTATTGAATGTGATAATCTTTACATAGATTTGTATACAGCACCTCCCTTACATATGGACACAATTGAATTGACCCTTGATCATGTTGATCTACATGTACTGAATATGTTTGTAATCAAACCCCAATACATGGGAGGGGTTTAGCATCGAAATGTTACATTTCCCTGATTTTAGGTAGTAAAATAGGTCTGTGAAGTTGTTTTGATATTCGTTATTCGTTATTCGATATTCATTTGATATTAAAAAATGCATAAACTTTGATTTTTTTTTTCGACGTATGCCTGGCGCCCATGGTCCCCGATCAAATGCCATGATGACCTTGACCTTGACCCGTTAAGGGCACGGTCAAAAATGGCGCCAAAAATGAATACTAGCTTTTTGACGAACTGAAAGTGGCCCAAAATCGAAAATTGTTCAGTTCGTCAAAAAGCTAGTAGTATTCCTTTTTGGCACCATTTTTGACATTGACCTTGAGGGGTCAAGATCAAGGTCATCATGGTATTAGATCGGGGACCGTTGTTGCCAGGCAGGGGTTGAAGAATTTTCGATTTGGGGCCACTTTCAGTTCGTCAAAAAGCTAGTATTAATTTTTGGCGCCATTTTTGACCGTGACCTTGCTTCTGAAGAAGGGCTGAGATGCAAAATAGTGCTATATGTGACCAATTTTGAAGCCTATTTAATGAACAATATTTTCAATTGGTATGAGGATTTTTTTTTTTTTTTGCTAGTTTTTTTTTTTTTTTTTTACGACGACCAATTAGGGGGGGGGGGGCGCCTGTTACGCCCCCCCCCCCTTGGATATGCCCCTGCAGGGATGCTTACAACTTATATTTTGTTATTCAAACAGCTAAGTTCCACCCTAAAAATAATGCCCCAGATCTAATTCCTGCAATGACATTTTGTCAATCATTAATGAGCTAAGGAGAGACAGTGGTATGTAGTTTTGCCAGAGATTTTGTTCTGATAGACCATACAATGCCTACATAGCAGTTGATATGTCAGACATGCCGTAGCATCACCAGGAAAAGAATGGTAAAAGAAAGGTATTGTTTGAAAGCATGCAATTCTATTGTGAGCATGTGCTGAGCTTGGGAATGATACACTCCACTGTCTATTGAAGAATATTAGTGTAGCTAACTGATGATTGACAGATGATGTCATTGCAGGAATGAGATCTGGAGCTTTTTTAGGGTGGAGCTTAGGAGGTTGGAAAAAATATTTAATAAACATTTAAAAATCTATGAAACATATCTAGATGTTTGAATAACAGAATATTAGTTGTATGCATCCCTGCCCCGATCCATGCACATGAACAGCAACACACTGGCATTTGGGTTGCAGTGGGCCTGAATTTTTTATTGACAAGTTCCTCGCAAAAATACAGATTTTGTTTACAGATTTTATTCAGAACTGTAGCTAATGCAAGCTCTTTATTATTTTTTCTTAGAGAAACTAGTAATGAAATCATTTTGTAATAGTGTGAATAGTAGATCTTGTAATCTGTAGGCCTATACAAAACGGACATATTTTTGGTTGGTGTACAACACTAAGTGTACTCTGGACTGGAGATTTGTAACCATAAATATAACAATACACATGCACATGCAATCAACAGATGATATCACACACAAAATAGGAAACGCTACAAATCAACAATTGGGTCTAAGGGAGATTAGCCTTGTATACATGTACATCCAAAATAGCCACCATAAAGCCAAAAGCTAGAGCAATAAAACAAGAAACTTCTAGAATCGGCCAGTTCGGGGTTAGTGCATGGTACTAAGATTGTACAAATGACCCCAAATATCCACAGATATTTTAGACATGGAGGGTCCCTTTATGTGCACTTCAGAAAAATAACTCTGGGAGTGATAGAGGTGCCTCATGAATAGCTTTTGTTTCCCCCTTTAAAAAGAATACTTCCACCTGGATATCATGGAATGCACCATTAGTGCATAATTGAATAATGATTACATGACATTCATGAGCACATATCGGATATTAGTGTCAGTGGGTTTTAGAATTTGGTACAGATGACCTTTATCTGCTCATGCTCAGATTGCATCCCCGAAGTGGCTTATTGCCACGTCAAAAGAAGAAACAAAACTGTTTTATTTACTGTTTTATTATATTCATTTCTCTTTTTGATTTATTTCAAAAGTTACTTTTGACACTGCCTTTCAAGAAAAAGATTACAAGTACAGAATGTTAATTATTAGACTAATAACAATCAAATAAAAGAGCCAGATGTTGTCAAATCAAAAAGAGCTCATGTGAAACCATTTATGGGGTCATTTTGTTGTCAGAAAATGTCTGGAAATTGCTCCTGTGAAAATGAGAGTACATAATTATATATTTTACTCTGTTACAAAGACATACTAGTACATGCACATATTTGCGTGAGACTAAATCTTGACAACTAATACTAGTAAAGGGAAAACTTTTGTGTCAAGCATCTTTAAAAGTTTGGTTTCATATGAAAGAAATTTGCATTTTAAACATGATTGTGTTTTGTTGGGGTCAAGACATTACAGATTTCGTGTATTAGTTTTAAACATACTTCCTCCCTTTTGCAGACTTCCACAAAATTTAGCAAAACTTTGCACAGGTTTAGCAGATATGCTATAGATACTGCCTATGAAATGTCAAGGGCACAAGTTCTGAAACTCCTTTGTGAGAAAGTAAAATCTTGCTTTTGTTACAGAGGCAGCTATCAATGCAAGTACATGTATCCATTACGTTCTTTTAAAAAAATTAATAACGTGATTTTTTCCAGTCGAAAAAAATGTTACCAAAATACCCTTAATCTGCCTCTCATGTACTAACCCCAGTGCCACAGTGCTAATCCCTATTGTGCCAGTCAGTAATCCCCCACCCCTGTGCCAGGTTTAGTTTAAGGGTGCTCAAGCTTGAACAAACAATGCGAGTAAACATTACGTGGCACAGCTAGTGAGGCTATGATAATGGTATCATCCAGGAATTCTACTGTAAACCTACTAGAACCATTACGAGACCAGTAGGAATCACTTCTAAAACCATTAGGATTCCAGTTTAAATTTCTAATGGTTTCAGCCAGGATTTATACTGGATTCCTACTTATCTCATAATGGTTCCAGTAGAAAATCCTACTGGTCTGCTATTGGTTTCAATACAATATCCTACTGGTTTGTACTGTTTTTACTGTTTTGACTTTTTTTGACTGGTTTGAGTTTTTTTAACACCCTGCTGAAACCATTAGACTTGACTGGTTTCTAATGGTATTTACTCGTCTTTAGAACCATTAGACTTTACTGTTTATGTACTGGTTTGAGTTTTTTTAACACCCTGCTGAACCATTAGACTTGACTAGTTTCTAATTGTATTTAATGATCTTCAGAACCATTAGACTGTACTGGTTTCTAGTGGTTAATACTGGTTTGACTTGACGAACTTGCTGAAAACCATTAAATGTAACTGGTTTTTATTGGTCTTTACTTGTCTCCTCAACCAATTGACTCTAATGGCTTTTAACAGTTTTTACTGGTTCACCAATAGTCTCTACTGGTCTTTAAAACCACAATAGAAACCAGTAGACGGTCACTACTGGTTTCTACTGGTTAATTTCTATAGGAATTTCGACCTGGGTGTATCGCGTACTCACACAGCTTCAAAATTTATGGCTGTAAAACGGACGAAATACATGTACCTTAAAATTGAAATCTGTCCTTTCAGAATTTTGGTCCAAATATTTATTCATGGAAGCTCGAATTCATGTCTGTTTAAAGACGTTTGCACCAGCATGTACATGTATAACCATTGTGGAGTGGTATGTTCTAATACATACTCTTTTACATGCGGCACCAAGTATTGATATGCTTGTGTTGCTTCCAATCAGAATGTAAAATTATATTTCGCATCACTTGTGAAATATATTTTTCAGCATCCATACCAGATGAAGAAACACTTAGTCCTTCTATGTCATCATTTTCAATGGAAATGAGTGATAGCCTGATGTTTTATCTCCAAATTTGACAGCAATTCTTATCAACAGTTTTGTATTAATTCGTATCTGTGACCAACATTTTTGTTCTTTTTATCGAAGAAACGTAGCATCAGCAGTGGCAAGAAAAGGGCATTTAATATTGAAATCCATGGAAATTGATAACTTCCAAAAATATCCAGAGGCAAAGTTTTTATATGACAAGTCGCTTTACTACAAGGCCTACAAATGTAATATTTAGTAACGTTCCTTTATACAGATGCAGATGCAGATTTATGAACCCCACATGCTTAAGATGGTGATTATTCTGTTGTTGTTGTTTTTTTATCTGATGCATTTATCTGAATTAATTTAGCTGGTAATAGTTACTACACTCACAACCTTTACATTGTTCACATATATGCAACACAAATAAATACAACTTCGTATATTTTTCTGATTTTCCTTTGATACTATGAATGGAGAAAACGTTACAAAAATCTTAAAGCCATCATTTCAACATCGTAACTTTTTTTTTTGGAGCAAAATATACACATCGTTCCCAAATTGACTGAGACATGCAGGTGCGGTAAATTCTGACAGTGTGCCTATGTTCATTGATATCATTGTAGGGACAAAATGATGTATTTTCGCTCTCTTATACATGATTGTGTGCTATAACTTCATTGCCTTCTTACATATATCTCTCATGTATTGGACATGGACTCCCACATTGGATCTGTGTTTTTATTTTTCTTATCGTGGATGAAGGCAGTCCATGCTTGAAGTTTTCTGGAAGCCTAGAGTGACAATTTTTGGTCTGTTTGCAACCGACTTAGTGAATATTTAGATATTTTGGGGGTCCATGACTGTGAATCAGGTGTCACTCTGTCGATTTATTTGGGATACCTATAAGTTGGTGATATGTATTATAATAGCATCGCTTTCCCCATATTTTGGAGAAAAAAATTGAAATAAAATTTTCAAGGGAGACCGAAAGAAAAATCATGAATTTTCATTTATTTTGGGGTGGGAAAACTGTGTCAACCATTAGCTATTGAGTTCTACAGTGTATCATGATGTAGACTTGTAAAATCAGCACTGATTTTCTTATTTACTATATAAATCTATATACCTGCCTATTATGCCAGTAGTCTTGACTACGGGACCCCTTCGAGAATTTAACACACATGAGTCACAATATTTTGCGCACCCCCCGTAATCCTATTGTCCCCTTCGCCACTCACGCGCGTCAACACGCTACGGCCATCTTCCTCTTTTGCGAGCAACCCCAAGTAGAAACATGTTGCTTGCAAGGCGAGGGGAAGGAGGGAGGGTCATAGGTAGGTATATAGATTTATATAGTAAATAAGAAAATCAGTGCTGATTTTACAAATTTACTGCAATAAATCATATATACCTACCTATTATGCCAGACCAGCGCCAACTCAAATGTACTGGTGGAATGAATTTGTTTATTCTTTTCAGGTTCAGTATCAAACGAAGTTTTCCCGAGCGCTTGGGAATAACAAAAATTGGAGAAAGGGAAAGAGACGGCCTGTCTCTTACCCTTTCTATAGCCCTCTTCTCCAACAGAGACTCGATCTCCTTTGAAGCATGAGATCGAGCCAGGGCAGACATGGGAGGTGACCGAATTCTTATAGCCCCTCCGGGGAGCGAAGCGGAAAGATCTATGAAGAATCCGTCTCGCACGACGGAGAAAACAAACGCGTCCCCGGAGATGGCCTCCCAAGCGGGGAGAAAAGAATGAAGTCGGCCACCTACCATGACTGGAAGAACAAACGCTCGGGGAAAAACATCAAAACCTAGGCTTGGCCTTATGCGAAGCCGTCGTCTTACCACGATAACCTCTCGAATAGGCCCTGCCACGACCCCCTCTCCCGCGAGAAGGAGCTGGCTGCGGCTCAGAAGGCGGGACCCCAGACACACTACTGTGTTGACCCGAAGCGGGACCAGCAGGCCTCCGCCGGACAGGGGCCCGCGTCGACTTAGACTGAGTGTGAAACTGCTTAGTCATATCCGAGATCTGCTTACGCGCATCGATCTCTCTCTGAAAAACCGTAGCGAATTTACCACCGAAAAGCG
This sequence comes from Heliocidaris erythrogramma, assembly GCA_025617745.1. NCBI lineage: Eukaryota > Metazoa > Echinodermata > Echinoidea > Camarodonta > Echinometridae > Heliocidaris > Heliocidaris erythrogramma. Next base: position 62,963,205 of record CM046854.1, read on the forward strand.
AAGGACCCCGAGACGGGACATCTCGGAGAAGTTGAGCAATGCCCGACTCTCTAACACCCAGTGTCGAAAGAGCCAGGGTCCTGCGACGGAACGTAACCGAAGCAGCTGCAGTGGAAAGCTGCGACCACTGCAAACAAAAAAGAGTATGCAGTAAGTCATCAATAACCAGCTTATCACCATCAGTAACGTTCAACTCCTCCGCCCTGGACCTAAGGTCGGAGAGAAACCCTTGAAAAGCCGCCAAACGCATACCTGACCTAACCTGGTTTTCAACATTAAACCAAAGCTTATCCTCCGTCTTATAAGCAGTGGAGGTCAGCGGATTAGTCGCCCGCAAGCGACGACCAACTTCTAAAATCTCCAGAGAAAGAGTCTTGGCTTTGAAAAAGCTGTCTTGATCCTGAGAACGGAAGGCAAAGGCCTTACCCTTAACCGAAACAGGGCGCTTAACCAACAGCGCAGCCTCAATGCGGTCATACTCCAGCTTGAAATCCTCCTCGAGAGAAATACCCTCGGAGGAATCCTGCTGCCTGAACCAACGCGAAGTCGAACCCTGCGCGCGGGCTGACTGAAATTCAGGGAGATATTTAGACAACAAAGCAATCGCTTCCACCCCACACAGGGCGAGCGATTGAGGCTCCGCCTGCCCAAGTGATTCAGGAACCCCAAGTTTGAGAGGCCGCCTCTAAGTCTGGTTCCACCCGAGTGGAATGAGACAAAGGACCGCTAACAAAGGACGCCGCAGGCGGAGCCTGCCATGGTACAGCAAAAGTCTCCTCGCCCGGCGGCGCTCCGAGGGCCGCGGGAATAGGAGGCACATGCGAACCCGACTCAGACAAAGACGACTCAATCACAAAAGGCTGATCAGTCTCATAGTCAGACCCCTGAATAGGGACAGAAGTCAGGGTTGAAGTAGCCGGTACAAAGGACCAACCCTGATTCTGAGCAAAAGCCCGCATCATGCTGAACATATCAGCTTGAGAGGAGCTAGCCGGGTTAGCCAGGCCAGACGGGCAAGAGGCCGGCAAAGCCTTGCCCCTTTTTGCCTTTTTCTTGGCCTTCTTCTTGGCTGGCTCGACACGTCCTCACCTCCCTCAAAGGGAGTAGTGCGCTGAGGGTATAAACCCAAAGTCTCGCACAAATTACCCATATTGGCTGAGCAAAAAGATGCGGTAGCCATGGGTTGGGAGCTAAAAGCACCCAGTGCGGGGGCAGACCGAGATGACTCGGTATGTGCCCGTTGACTACTAAAGGCGTGTGAACCCGCTATTGAACCGCTAGGGAGCGGCAATAGGGGAGCACTAGTAGTCACGCACTCAGGTGAAAACACCTGTTGCTCCGAAGAGCGTCCATAATTGTTAGCTCGAGCATTCCCATCAGCTGGCAATGTAGACAGCCCGGGAAGTACTCGTTCCCCCATATGGCATCGGCCGGGGGCTAGGGTTTGAGAACCCAGACCAACATGGACTAAGCCCGTGGGCTGCCCTGCAGTAGTGGGGCGCGTCTCCCCTAACGGATTTAAGCGAGTGAACGCTACCGTGCGGGAAACAACCGCCCCCCCCCCCCCCCTTCTGGTCTTGACGACCGGGGGATTGGATTCGAGATATCCAAACCACTAGAATCTGACGCCACCCACCCCGAAGCCACGGGCCTCGGAGTTGACAATCCAGAATCAGTTAACGCCACCCGTCCCGAAGCCGCAAGCTCCGAGACTGGCAAACTCTGCAAGGAAACACCACTAGGCAACTTACCCGTAGCCCTCCTCCCTCCCCCATGTACCGAAGTACTCGGGAGAGTTCTGGAAGGCCGAGTCGTCTTGCTAGACGACTCTTCGGAAGAAGCAGGTCTCCGTGACCTAACTGCTTCTTCTTCCGAATTCATACCACTGCAATAAAACAGACAATAAAGAAACACTTCAACTGAATGCAGTAAATAAAACTAAAGTTTATTTTGGGAGATACGCACAAAAAAGGCTCGGTGACAAACGGAAACACCCGCAAACACACAGAAATATCTACGTGGGGCTGACCGTGAAAGCGAAAAATAAATGCCAAGAAAAGGAATCAAAAATCCCTTGCAATCGGCAAGAGTGACTACTAAAACACAAAGTACTATAATCTAAGAGAATATAGGTACCTAAAAGTGCTTTAAAGATGCGAAAAAGCGCGCCTAAAAGATACTAAAAAGACCTGATTTCAGGAGCGCTGTGACTAGACGTCCTAACTCGTCGGGGGCGAGCAAGAAAGAGGAAGATGGCCGTAGCGTGTTGACGCGCGTGAGTGGCGAAGGGGACAATAGGATTACGGGGGGTGCGCACAATATTGTGACTCATGTGTGTTAAATTCTCGAAGGGGTCCCGTAGTCAAGACTACAGTGGACTGCTTTGTATACCGCGCTTTGTATAAGAACGGCTCACCCGTCCACTGACTTCTCCCTCGCCCACTAGTCAGATCGAGAACGCGTCAAACATTGTTTTGCCGTCTTCTCTAAAACGTGAACCTTACTTTACCCTTTGTTAGCTTCACGCTTCACCTACTTTGTATGCAGTCTACACAAAGCAGTCCATTGCCGCTGGGACAATCTAGAACAGCGTTCTAGTTGGCATATCCGAAAACCCCTTAATACTACAGGTATACATGCTTGATTAGCATGACAAAAGGAGAATGCATTCCTTGGTACAAGGTTCATAACACCCCCCCCCCCCCCAAAAAAAAAAAAAAAAAAAAAAAAAAAGAAAGAAGAAAAAAAAAAAATATCCGTTGTTTTTGATTTGTATTTCACTTGTAAAGGTTTAGTATGATGTATGTATATTAGCAGACTTCCATAGTGGCCTGACTTGTCATTAAAAAAGAAAAATCCTTATGCTTGAGATCCCCCCAAGAAAAAAAAATAATATGACTTCAATATATCAAGTAGTGTTGTTTATACAAACAAAGTAAAATGAAGCATTTATAGAGTTCTCTATTACTTTCGAATCACCTCAAGATAACAAATTGCTAGTATTCTTCAAATTATTAGCATAATATGAGAATAATTAGATCATCCATTGGGCATATTTTCTATGAATAATTCTACTACTGATATAATCTGAATGCTTAATTTCTGACATTTAAGGAGTACCATGTATAGGCTTTACAGTAAAGGGTTTTAATTGACACGTGTGTGGGTGTGTGTTTATGTGTTTCAAATGATAATACTGGTAATAGAAATAATGATTAATTTAGTGCCGTCATACAGTGTCTGTACATTTGCTTTCTACAGCATTATAAAACAATAAAACAATCAACAACCCCACAAATAAACATACACACAACAAAAATAGATTTGAACGTGTATTTGGCAGTTAGAAGAAAATGGTTAAAGGATATAGTACCGGTCTTAAAAAGCTCCTTAGTTAAGTTATATTTTATATGACTTGCATATGATATTTTTAGGATCATGGCTTTGACTATAAATAAATACATTTCAATCATGGGCGTACGTTAATCGTTACGTAACTCTATTCATCATGGGGGGGGGGGGGACGGCTATTGTGTCGTCCCCCCCCCCCCCCCCCCCCCATGATGAATAGAGTTACGTCACGATTAACGCCCATGATTTCAATGTTAATTTCCCACAGTTCTTTATCATTATAATTCGGTTCAATTTACAAGTATTCTTGTAGTAGGTGAATGAAAGGCTTGAGTCTGCTGGAATTTCAAGTCTTTTCATATGATGTACTTGTAGATAAAAAAATATTCTTATTCATATCGATATTCTTTGAATTATACATGAGATACGTCTGCAGTTCTACTTTGTATCTACTGCGATCAACATTTTCGAAAAGAAACACGATGACAACGACATTCAAATAATCAACTTAAGGACAACTTCAATACCTCATTGTATTGTATACGTCGATATCATGTTCGCATATTTCAATAGACCGCTTCTGTAGTGTATACAAATTTATGCACTTATAGTGACGAGCTATTCCATGAACCTGCTGTTTATAAATGAGCCACAATGCTTGAAATCCAGTTTGCATACATTATTTGTTGCTATTTTCGGCAAGCCTCCGGCAAGCTTTCAAGTTGTCAAGAACAATCTTTGTTTGAAAGGTATGCATAAAATTTGTATACATTACCGAAGCGGTCTATTGGCTATTTTGAAATGGCCTTTGCTATAGACCAATTCGGTTTGTGTGCTGTTTTTTATGGTAATTTCAAACTGGGGGGCTTCAAGTATGTCTAACAAAAGATAATTTATGCACTGGCATAGCAACCCATCTGGCTCATTGCATAACCCATTGAAAGTGCTTTTGTTCTTCTTTGGAAGCCCCCCAGTTATGGCCGCCATAAGTTACAGTGCTCTGAAGTCGGATTCATCTATAGAGTACCGAAGTGCTGACGTCATATTCGCTCGTCGTCCAGGATACTGGCTCCAAACAACAGAGCCTGCGCATGAGGTTCACCGCGAAGTCATTCAAGCAACGGGCTGGAGCAGGGCATTTCAATGTTTGGCGCTGGTGTGATCACCACGCCATTGTTTAGCATAAAATTCTTTAGAACCAGCAACCTTGACAACTTGGCCGGTAGGACGTCACACTTTGGTACTCTATAGTTTTCTGAACTGCCTTTAATGTTACTGTATAATTATGAAGAGTTTTCTTGCAAAAGGCCCTAAATCCACTTTACCTTCTTCTTAGTAAATTGATATTTTTTGTTTCACACAGTTCTATGATTTCATTCAAGAAGATCTTCATGTATGTTTAAGAGACATCACCACAGGTAACAATAATCACAATTTAAAAAATCCTGCGGCCGTCAAACATTTTATATGATTTTTTATATTTATTATTTTTTTGGATTTTGCAAGAAAAGTGGAATTTAGGGCCTTTTGCAAGAAAAGTCTTGAATGATAATAGTAATTTACACATTAAAAATCTTTCTAATGAACCCAAAATCCACCTCCCTTGTTCCCCTAACCTCTTGTGCTGCTCCATATGCCTAAAGTGTTCAATGTGTTACAACAAACATTGCCTGATATAGCAACATTATAAAATCAATCAAAATTTAAACTTCGAAAGATAATTGGGGTGACTTATCGAAAATCATCATCTGACCTTAAAATAAAGCAGACTTGCTCTAGATAACTGCATAAAATATTTGCTTTGCTAGGATAAACCTTGCCTGATACAGCAACATTTTAAGTCGATTCCAAAGATAATTTGTATTGTTTACTGACAGTAGCCAGTCATTATCTGCGCTCAATAAAGCAGATTTCCTCAAGATAAAAGCAATATCTACTGTATCCAGAGTAGAAGGCATCATCATAATCAACATCACGTCACGTAACCAATACCATCATTATCACCCGTACAATTGCCATCGTCATCACACCATTACCATCATCAGAACATTCAGCATCACACCATCATACACATGAATGAAATCAGCATCAACATCATCATAACCAACATCATCATTGTTATCATCATTATTGCCATTATCATCACCATCATAACCATCATCATCATCATCGTCATTATGGTGATCGTAAATACCTTTATCGCCATTATCATTGCCACCACTATTATCATTATCTCTATCACCATTTCTACCATCATCACATTTATCACTGTCATCAACATCACCATCACTAACAGTAGCATCATCACCATCATCTTTGTCATGGCTGTATTATTCATGTCATTAGAGTTAACAGCATCTGCTGAACCTTTTTCAATATCACACCATCCTCATATCACCTACTCATGTACATCCAATAAGAATGAACTTCAGTGAAATTAGAAGCAAGCAAGTTCATGTAAGAATAACATTCAATGTGATTTTACTTTTTCAACTAAATCTGAACACTTTTTGCAAAAAATATTTACACAGTGCGAACAAAATTTATATCTGCATGTTCGAATAAAAAGGATGGACGAATAGAAACAAATTTTCTAAAATGTGATCACAATATTATTCTAGATGTATTACGTATTGGTCATAAATTAAAGGGAAAAACTTTTATATTGCATAGTGATAATTCATCGAACAATGTGGTCTAAAAAGCAAATTCCAGTAATCACTTTCTGATTCAGTTTCACTTGAACAGCTCTAGTGTGAAGATAATAAGAATACTTCTGGTAGTAATAACTCTTTAGAACTTTTGGGTCAATGATAAAACTAGGAACTAACATCTACATTGACTCTACGTAATTTTGTGCAAATGAACATTAAAAACATTTCAAAAATCAATATCTAATCAAGTGCAATGAAGCTCTATATAGAATACTGAAGATAAATTCCAGTTGTGGGAATGATTACAAAATAAATCCACAGAGAATCATTGTTCTTTCTTTTTCTGGGAATGTTGGTTATATCTGCAAGCTCCATTGTTGTAGTAATTTTCAAGATCTTGATAAACGAAGGAATTTTGTGTATTTAATTCCCATAAAAAATGCCAAAAACCTGTAAAGATTCTCACACAGAGTCTCTGGATAGATGGTTGTGTGGAGGCGCGTGATTGGTCATTCATGCCAAAAATATATTCTCTTAGCCAATCAGGATGCAGGATAGATGAATGGATATAGGGCTTTTTGCAAGAAAAGTGTTTTGGATTTAGGGCCTTTTGAAAGAAAACAATTTTCATCTCATTTTTTAACAAACTTCCTGAAACTTTTATAAGTTGAAATATAGCCACTTTGATGCACATGGTGAATGTCTGTTAAGGCATATAAAAAAGTGTCATATGATGAAAAATGGATTTAGGGCCTTTTGCAAGTAAGCTCTTCATATTATACAGATATTGCCTGCCTAGAGGTTTAATATAACATTTCATTTCCCCGACGAAGTTATATTTTCCCCACGGGACTATATTTTCCCGAAGCGCGCAGCGCTGAGGGAAAATATTGTCCCGAGGGGAAAATATAACTTCGGAGGGGAGGTGAAGTGTTATATTAAAGCGATACACCAGGCAATATCTGTTATATTACATAGTCTATATAGATACACCATCAGAATATCTAGATCTGTAGATCTAGATCTAGATCTAATCTTTATCGAAATACTGAAATTTACTTACCTCTTAATATTCTTGATAAACTGAGAAGAGACTCCTGCTTATCAAAGTAGATGCAACAACACACTTGAAACGTCATGTTCAAAACTTCAAACTAAAGTTACAACTTGAAAACTTGAAACCGTTGAAACAAATAATGCTATAATTAGTCCACAAGGAGAACATATGTACATAGCCTAGTTCGGTTGGATTGTTTGTATTTAGGCTAATTATAAATGTTGACAGTACAATTGTGGAAATTGTACACATGTTTCTTGCTCCTGTCAACGTCCAGTTTGTTCGATACAACATTTAGAGTCTGACTTTGCGGTGACTGATGAGGTGAAGCCGACTGAGAAGAACTGGGTCCTGGATCTGGACCTGGACTAGCGCAGACAAGAGGCATAACTGTAGCAGGTCTAGGCATAGCCGAACTGCATGTGGTCATAGGCGTACGTGTAGGCCTAGTAGTACTAGTAGCTGCAGTGTTACTGCTACTTTCATCTGTTTTGAATTTATCCGACAGGCACAGACTCATTTTTCGTTTTTTTGACTCTTCAACATGGGCGTAGTGCTTGATACTGCTCTCTGACTTATGCCCTGAAACAGTCATGATGTGTCTTGCTGCAAATCCTTCCTCGTCAAGAGTATGAATTGTAGTAGCCCTAAGACAGTGATTGGTGTAGATTCTCGATGTTTTTGCCTCTCGAGAGATTACCTGCATTTTTGTTCCAAGCGTATTTTTCCCTACAGGTACATTATTGTACCACACCTGTTCATCACCTTGAGCAACTGTCTTAGGACGCTGCCAAAATGCATCATTAGCGGGATTGAGATGAGAAATGTACTTACAGTATGATGCTACAGGGCAATCTGCTCGTTGAGTTTCATACATTCTTCCGGACTGACTACGCGAGTCATCAAGGGACTCTCCACGATGATTTTTCGTTAGTTTATCACAAGCAAAGTAGACGAACCTCTGATTTGAAGAATCTGAACTAATTGCAAAGTCTGTTTTAGCGAGGTTGCGCAAATTTTCCCTGCCTCTATTGCATAGATGAAGCATGATGTCAACAAAGACTTTGTTTTGAAGTCCCTGCGGTGTGTTCACATCTAACACTGAAGAGGATTTTATTTTCACAAAGTCTTCCCTAGAAATGGGATCTTTGTGAGTGACAGATCCCTTGCCAGCTAGTTTTAGTTGCACTAGCATAGCATGAAACATTTCATTAGCTTGTTTAAATTGTGCATTATTCACAATGTCAAATGACCTAACTCTGTTGAAATGTTTTTGGAGTCCGTATCGCAGCGTTATCATCGATCTTTTAGCGTAAAGTTCACCGTTCGTTCTCCTTACCTCGGCGTAGAATGTGCGAAGAAACTTGTTGAGCTCCGGTGCTGTAAAATCTTCAATATCTGTAATTGATGATCCCTTTGCCTCGCAATACTGGCGAAATATTTTAACGGATGAATTCACTACTGCTTTTGTACAACGGGAGTCCTTCTCGTCGATTATTCTATCCAATTCCTCCTCGTCGAGGGACTGAAACCGACTAGCGGGGGAAGCCGCCATGACTGTAGACTATACTCTATAGTTCGAACTAATAAAGTTTTAAATTCGCGGGCGAGATTGATTAAATCGCGACTACAATACTCGAGCTAGCTAGCTAGCTCGACGTCTGCGCTGCGCTGCGCGCTGTAAAAAAAAATTACAGCGCTAGCTACAGTACATATACACTGTAGGCTAGGCTAGCGCTGCACACTATAGTGACGTCACCTCGGTCAATATAACGCGTTATATTGACCAAGGTGACGTCAAAACCAAAATATAACGTTGGCGATCCTTGCAGCTCTAGTCACGTGATAGCATTTAGACCAATCACTTATTCGTATCTATATAGAGTATGTAATATATTTAAATACATAACATTACTGTATAATCCATAGGATTATATATTACACTTTAGTAATGACATGATTTTGCACAAATATATCTCGCCATTTAAAGCAAATCATAATCATATACTACACAGATATTGGCTAGAAGGGGTGAAAATATACATTCTTTGGACACCAAAAGGAGTTATATTTTCGCAAGGGGTTATATGTTTAAATATAATCCCTTGGGAAAATATAACTCCATTTTAGTCCAAATAATGTATATTACACCCCTTCCCTTAAATACATGTTATATTAGATAGCATTGCCACTGATTGCATCAAGGAGGTCCCTATAGTGCCTCCTTGATTGCACTGAATTTTAGACAATCTTCATGGTCTAGATCTAGACACTATAACCATCGATAACCATCGTAAAATGATCGGGAGTGACAATATGCCAATTGTGATCCTTGCAATCGATATCACGTGACGAGCTGTGGACCAGTCACACCTTTGTGTATTAAGAACTATCTAATATTGGGTAATATATGCTATTATGTATTTATTGAGACAGAATGTAGCTACATATTTTGTATGCAACATTGTATTTTGCAGGGCCTCCGCATATCTCTACCAGAGTAATCGTCATCGCAGTCTTTGCAATCATCTTTGTTGGTTCTATCATCATAATTATCATTCACTTCATCATCAGGAGGGGACGTGGAACCAAATCAGGTTGTTTAACATGTTTAATGCATTCTACAGACGCTTCTGCGACATTAGCAACGGAATTATTTTTAAAGGTTGTTATTTGGCTTTAGGTTATGCTTGGGTTGAGGATTAGAGTTGCGTTTAGTGTTAGGTCCAGGATTAAAGTTAGGACAACCACGTAGACAGGGGGCGGTGGGGGCTGTGTGGGCGGTGTGGGCGGTCGCTTCCCCCCAAAACAACAAAAAAACAAAAACGCCAACTTAAAAAAAAAAACGAAAGCGAAATAGGGGGGGGGGGTGAAAAATAAGCTTAAAAAAGGCGCTACGAGCCGTTATCTTTCTCGCAAAATTTGCAATAAAACGTCAACCCCCCCCCCCTAACTCACCCTGTTACCATGGTAACATACCGTGCAGTATTGCATCCAAATAATTGAAAAACAGTCAGGGCGTGGTACCAACTTTTCTCCTAAAAAATAGGAGTTTTAGCCACTATCTTTCTCTCACGGTTGCTTAAACGTCAGAGCTTTCGTGCTTTGCTCGGGAAGGGAGAAACTGCACCCACCCCCACCCGCCCCCTAAATTAAATCCTGGCTACGCAGTTGAGATAGGACTGTGGTGTTATTTGAAGATTTGAACGATCTTCCTGGACAATGTTTTGAATGAACACTAACAGTCAAATTGTATGGCATTGTAAGCATTCTAGTCGGAGTAAAGACCAAATCAGGCGCAAAGTGTAGAAAATATCATTGCATCACTGGTCTGACGTCACTACTATTCGGAACGGATTTTGCCTTTCATCGTATATAGAGGCTTGCATTAAGGTTATGCATGATGTTCATATCGTCTACAGGTCACATAGCGTTACAAAAAACATTTCCCACTTTTGATCCTTAATAGTTCAAAAACTATATATCAGATAACACTGACATTGATATGAGCAATAGCTGAATAGTGTACAATTTTGTTGGAGGTAATTTAAAAATGAAAGCATAAATCAGTTTCATTAAATTCAAGATTAATTTTAAGTTAGGGTTCAGATTTTGCTCTATTTTCAACCCTCTGTACAAAACTTTAACTGTACACAGACAATGGTCCTGGACAGTGGCCAGGGTTTGGATGCTTTATTATTTATTCATGAGGAATTGCACTATCACAGCTAGTCTTTATTCATCCTCTGGCATTAACTGTGTAAAGTCATTTCACTGAGATGTCATTTTAATGGATTTTGAAGCAATCAAAGTAATGCGAATTGATTTAAAGGTCCCCTGTTATGAAATTATAATTCTTGGTATTTTGTACATGCATCTCATCTAAATTGAAAAATCACATCCGTTTGCAATAAATACGTATCAAGATATTTTTAAAATAATATTTCCCCCAGGTATTCATGTCCAAAACAGTCTGCTAAGCTCCTCCCCCTTTTAAACCCCGAATTCTCGTTCCGCGAGCATGATTGACGTGTGACGTCACAAACCGACATTGCCGATGCTTGTTTACAATATTGCCTATGTATTACATGTGCAAACTAACTTGTTGTTGTGTATACCACCTCGAAAACCACCTCTAAAGCTAAGTATGCCGCAACGCTGCGTTGTTGCAGGTTGCAGTAACACCACAAAGGAGGGTGTCAGTCTACATTTATTCCCTAAAGACCCAAATATAAGAAGGAAATGGACCGCAAAAGTAAAATTAACTCGCGCCCATTGGAAGGGGCCGAGTGAGCACAGTGTTGTGTGCTCCGAGCACTTTTGTGCGGAGGACTTCGTCGATAGCACGGGGCTGCGTATGGCATTAAGTAGAGGCCGTCCCTGAAACAAGTTTGATCATACATGTATCAATAATATGAAATTTGGCGACTCTGAGCTTTACCTCACAAGCACCTCTCTCAATTGGTCTTTACTATTAAAAATGATTTTTTTTTTTGTTCTTGATGAAGAAAAAGATCTTTCTCCATAAAGAGTGTTATTAAAATGTTTATCATGGTAGAGTGGAAACTCAGTATAAAGAGGTCTGATACAACAGTATTCCTGATATAACAAGGCAATATTTTGGTCTCAACTTTTTATATATTTTTTTTTTTTTAACTGATGTAACGAGATTCTGGATTTAACCAGGTAATTTTAATAGTCCCAAGGACCTCGTTATACTAAGTTTCCACCGTATAATATATTGATTTTTGTTACCACCCTGAATGTAGTGAAAGTGTAACGGGCAATTTTCAACCTACAACCCCCCCCCCCCCCCCCCCCCCACCTCCTTCGGCAGGAAAAAGGGGTATACATCACAGTTACAGGTTGATTCCTACTTCTCTACCTTATACATGTAGTTCATTTGACAGAAAATCTGTTTTCCAATGATTCCCTCTCTCTCTTTCACCTTTTCTTCTCTTGTGCTTTCCCTCCCTTTCTCCCTCTTTATGCCCAAAATTCTCCACTTACACACATCTTCCCTCAACTTTTTATCTCTTTTCCCCCAATGATTCCCTCTCTCTCTATTTCTCCCCTTGTGCTTTCCCTCCATTTCTCCCTCTTTATGCCCAAAATTCTCCGCTTTCACACATCTTCCCTCAACTTTTTTATCTCTCCCTTTCCCCCCCCCCCCCAATGATTCCCTCTCTCTCTCTATTTCTTCCCTTGTGCTTTCCCTCCATTTCTCCCTCTTTATGCCAAAATTCTCCACTTTCACACATCTTCCCTCAACTTTTTTATCTCTCCCTTTTTCCCCCAGTGATTCCCTCTCTTTTTCACTATTTCTTCTCTTGTGCTTTCTGTCTCCCTTTCTCCTTCTTTTTGCCCAATATTCTCCAATTACACACATTTCCTCTAAACTTTATCTCTTTTTCTTTCTTTTTCCATTCTGCCAATTGTTGGTTTTGATCTCATTCACGCACTCACACCTTTCTTTTCAATTGTTAGTTTCATTCACGACAAGCCTTGCATAGTAAATGTGTTTGAGCTCTTCCAGAGATGACAAAAATATTCAATTGATTTGAAATATATTATTACTTCTGGAGAAATGTAGATATAGATGTATCCAGGAAATGGTTGTCTTACAATTGAACATCAAAAATTCAATAGGAGAATGCCCACCCCCACCCCCCCCCAAAAAAAAAAACTGATTAACTTCCAACGTGTGTTTCATTAACAAATTAAACAACAAATGCCATAAAAAATAACAGACCTCATATGCCATAAAAAATAACAGACCTCATATGCCATAAAAAATAACAGACCTCATATGCCATTAACAACAGAGTTATTCTTGACTGAGATACATGCATCTTTACAACATCCATTACAAAAAAATGCTCTGGGCAAATACTTAGATGTGAACTCAGTTACCCAATTCCAATTTTATTTCTGACAGTGAAAATGAATATTCAATTCAAAATAAGCCTCCTAGACTACTCTTTTCCTCTGATACTTGAAGCAAAAACAGGAATAACATTTTTACCACATTGTCACAGTGTAGCACACCCTCATGTAATAAACCCAACTTTCAGGAAAACTGATATCCATGTATAGGAATTAAATATCATGAAAAGATAGACTGAACAATGACGTACTAGCATTTTTAACATTTCTTATAAACAGTTATATACATGATAAATGTATATGCTATCTAAGCATTATCAAGTTAACAACTAGACCAACATATATCAGTACATAATAATAAATACAATAAATCAAATGAAAGAAGAAAAAAAAAAATCTGTAGAAAAAATAATGTCAATTTGAAAAGAAATATGATGTGAAGCAACAATAATGATGATCACATGAATGACCCGATTAAATAAAAGATAGTAATATGCCGAAAGATTTGTTTACAAATTAAATAAAAGATGTTTGCCAGTCATTAGTACTGAATATTTTTTTCTTTCAAATAATGACTTTGTGTAAATGTTTACACTGATGGAACAACAGTTCTGATACATAAATATTTTTAAATGTTCAATTCTACTATCACCTTTGCTTAATGTTGAGATTTGTGCATGTCATATCCAAGCCCCAGTAAAAAAAGTATGAGAATAATGGTTGCATAGCTTAAATTAAAGTTCCACAGAGCTGCCCTCCCTTTTGATTTTTTTGCAAAGGTTAAAAAAATATATATACATACAGTAAACTTTGAAAAGAAAATACCCTAAATAGGTAAAATGCAGGGAATATTTCCAATTTAAAAAAAATATCTTTGAAAATCTATCTTAGAACAGTAATAAAAATCTCAGTAATAAGGTGGAAGTAAAACATATATTTTTCTGTAAACATAGATCTTGACAAGGTGGGGGAAAAACAGCAAAATTGTATGTAGGTCTACGCCTCTTCAAAGCCCCTGTTCTGTTCTGATCCAGGATTGAGTAAAAGAGGGGGCACAAAAATGAAAGTTTGTCAAAAGGTAGACCCGTATTTTTCTGGTCTCGTCAGCTTCTCGAAAAGTCCCTCAGTGAGGGGGGGGGGGGGCAAAAAAGAAATTCGCTAAACCTTCAAAAATCGCTCAATAAGGGGTTATTGGAGTCTAGTTTCCCCTCCATAATTCCCTGACAAGCAACAAAAAAAATCATACTTCTCTTCCAAAGGGGGGGGGGGGACCGGGTCAGCTGTGCCCCCTGGATCCGCCAATGGTTCTGATGGAAATGCTGCACGGATTCTTGTCACGGCACAAGATGGGAGAGGAACACGTCCTGCCCTGCCTGGCTTTCCTATAAAAGATTTTTTTTTTAAGAGTACAAAGGAAACTATGATTAGACAACTTCAAAACAATGCACAGTGTAGTCTATGATGTAGGTGATAGTGAGGTAACTTTTACTTTGAACTTCACAAATAAACAGTAGAAGATTAGCTAATAATTTAGTTGTCAACATCGCAGTGTAAAATGTTGTGATGGGGAAAGAGGAAACAAACGTTAATCTGCACATAGGACAAGAAAATACATGTACACTGCAAATAGAATAATCTTCCTCTATTTACATTAAGGCTAAAACATTATTTTATAGAATATCGTAATATTAAATAAGGAGCCAAATTGGCATATTGCATCCAAACTGCTTTATATAATACAGGAATACTGCAGTAAGGATTAAAACAAAAAATATGGTGTACTCACTGATTTTCAGTTGCATCCTGCCTTGCCTGTCCGCCATACTGCTGCCGATACAGATAGCTAGTAAGCAGTTTCCATCACATACCGCTCCAGACACACTGGATGAAACCCTGGGTGGAGAAGAAGAAGAAGAAGATCATATCTATTGTCAACTATAACGGTACCTACACTTACTTAGTGTAGCAGCACAAAGAAAACAAGCAAGATAACAGGAGAGCTAAGAGTTTTCTGGATATCAATGTTAGAATTTACTAGAATCAAACGCTACCACCCCATGCACCAGTAAAACTGCCCGAGCGCAAGCCCAGGCAGGGTCAGCAGGCGAACGACCAAACAGCGCGGGGTGTACCCCGGCCCTGCGCACATCGAGCTCACTGCCTCGATCAGCGAAGTATCAGCTCAGCCTCTCGGGCAATTTGCAAGCGTAAACAAGATTCATAATACGTGGATATGCGTGAATTAAACTTTAATCGGTAATTTATTATCAAAAAATAATTACCAATTGTGTCTCCCGTCGATATCCTCTCCGTTATTAAAATCAGGGACGTCTCTGTCATCATCAGAATCTTGCCCAGAATCCGACATGTCTGGCTCAAACATAGTATACGGCCGGGCCCCTAATTCCTCTTCAATTTCTTCTGGGACTTGATGCTCCAAATCAGATATATCTGATCCTGAATAAGTGTCCTGGCTGAAGAAGATGATGCCATCGTTGATGTAGGATTTTGTCTTTAAAAAGCTCAAATGAAGGGCTGAAATGGCACGAAGTCGAAGGGAACTACACGAAGCTCAATAGCCATAACACACACACATCGATACTGATCCAGCTTGTGTGAGTCGAGCGTTCTGTGGGTGACGTCACATGACGTCATCGATCGCTGGACCGATTTCCCAAAATTGTTAGGGGCGTTCCCAGTTATTTTTTTATTTTCAAGGTTACAGATTAATGAATGGAATTCAGGTAATATGATTGACAGATCTGGATTCACAGTAGAAAAGTCTATTAAATGAAGTTCCTTTGTAATTCCATAAAAGGGGACCTTTAAGTCATTCAAAGGATAGGAATATTGATGTTGTCCTTGATGATGATGATGATAATGATACTGATAGTGATAATGATGACAATGATAGTCATGATGATGATGATAACGATTATGATAATGATTACAATGATGATGATGATTATGATTATGTGCTTACTTTTTTCACGTGCATGCATTTTGCCCTTTACCATGAATTCAGACTAGCAGTGCCCAGGGCAATCCATCATGAATTATTAATAAAGCATTCATGTGCCTTGGAGCAAGAGACCAGAAGCCTGGGCATCGTTTCATCAAACCGTCATAAGTACAAGTTCGCCGACATCCCATTGAAATGCATGTTAATTTTAATACACGCGTTTGATGAAACGCTGCCCTGGTCAGCAAAGCTCTGAAAAGGTGGTATTCATGTCCATTCTTCAGGGTCATTGTAAGCACACACTCACATACACGTCATTGGTTCCTGTGTAAAGTTCAAGTTTTGTACAATCTGGAACCTAACTTTAAAATTAATCAAGGATTTAAAGAAACTTATTTATGCTTTCATATTCAAAAATCACCTCCAACTAAATTGTACACTATTCAGCTATTACTCATATCAATGACAGTGTTATCTGATATATAGTTTTCGAACTATTACGGATCAAAGGTGGGAAATGTTTTTTGTAACACCTAGTACTTGTTCCTGTGTTAAATCCTTATCAATAAACATATCGTAAATCTAGTCATTTTTGTGTACAGAAAAATGTTATATTCACTTACATTCACTTTTACAGGTTCCGAAGAATCTCAGGAAACTGTTTCCAGGTTAGTATTTCTCTTTTTCGAGGGCTTACCGAAATATTTAATAATAATATATGTATTACATTGCCACTTATTATTGAAATTACATATCAATATATAAAATTAAAACAGTCCAACAAAGGCTTATATTATATATTGTATGAATCCTGATGCAGCTTGACATGGAATTCAGCCCACATTCTACTCACATCAAAATATCTGCCTGATTATGAGTCCTCTGTTTGATGGTAGGGGTGGGGTGCGCCCCTCCGGCCCATTGTGACGCCCCTGTTATTACATCCCGTTGTCTGATTAAAATTCATTTCTAACATTCGACTACATTGACATTATATTTAACATGACATTTGGATTAAGAAAAAACAAAATGATAGTCAATTTATTGATTCACCTGGAAGGCAAAACTCTTTTTTTTCTTATTTTTTTTTTAGTTCCTATTTTTAAGCTTCAAAGGAAGGGTGAGTTCTGGTAAAATGAAAAATAATTTTACCCAGAATTCCATAATAGCACTGCCACTCTTGAACTTGAACCAAGTTTTTAAATGGAAAGTGTGTATATAGGTCTTATACCCAATCAAGCTGTGTGCAATGTGTTTCACCGATTGGGATATTCATCAGGACTGAGTCAATTAACAGAAAGAAACAATATTAAATAGCTCAACATGATGGCATCTCAATTTGCTGAACAAGTAAATTGGCAGACTTGAATACAATCACTTGAGCAGGAATGGTAAAAGAAATTATCTACCTAAGTTTGAATACGAGATCCAAGAGTGGAGGAGCTGATGTTATCTCTTTGGAGCCAGAAGGGCGTTAACTTTGTGTTAAAGTTCATGAGTTACCGCCCTTCTGGCTTCAAACAGACGGGTTTGATGTTTAGTACAAAGTATATGACAAATTTATAATCTCCTCTGGATCTTCTTGAATGAATTTGGAAGTTTATGTTTTGTTGTCGTATGCCGAAGGGCGAACATTTTAAGGTCATCGAAAGGACAGGTTTTCATTATAAGCATGACGCCATAATGGAATGACAGATAACATTGTGATGAATCGTAATTTTGGAAACTATTCATGTAGAGAAAGAATACCAAGAAAAGGGGAGACAGTACTAAAAGAGAGGCAGCTATCAAGATGAGAATTGTTCGTTGTACAATCAGTGTTGATCATGTTGCATATCCTGCTGATACCTTTTGGTAGTATACCACTGTCAATTTTGACTGTCACTCCATGTGCCAACACATTTTCAAAGTATATAATATATGAACTATGCCATTGATCGATTATTTGTCACTAATATACAATGTGATGCAAGTTCAACACTGTCGGAAACAGTCATTAGAGCATAATGCAATGTTTCATAATTATTCGTAGAGGGCATAATTATAAACAAATAAAATATTATATATGAATAAAAAACCTACAATTATTTGCTTCAATTATACATTTTTCTGAAAGTCTTCTCTAATATCATTTCACCAGAAAAATTTGGAATTACTATCCCTATTGCAAATAAAAGGCTTTAGTACTATTACGGACTACTTATCTTTAAAATGCAAGATTGACAACACAAATTCATATTTTTTTCTATAGATCCAATGCAGGAAGAAATGAATCATCCGAGACAAATGACAACATGGCGTATGAGATGATAGAGAGTGGAGATAGAGGTAAGAATACATTTGTGAAAAATCAGTAAGAATGGTCGAGAACACGAAGATAACCAAGAAGAGCGAGTACCGAGTATCACTACATGAACACTGAAAAAAATCATTTCTATAAAAATAACTTTGTTTGAAATCTTAAATTTGATGATGTTTATTTCCTCCTAGATGTGTTTAAAGCATTTGTATTTTTCCTTCTTAAGATATAATGAAAGCCTTCTTGCTATGAACCCATAGTATCAACCAAAAACTATTTCAAAGCAGTTTCTTCAATCCTCTGCTTAACAGTTGTTGCTCTCTTTAAGCCTCATATTTTCAGCCTATCATGATTTTAACGGGTCTACTTGTTTAACTTCTTTCGGAAATCCAGAATGAAATACATGTATATGTTGATGACTCCAATGTAGCTGCATACTTAATTTGTTGGATCCTTTATAAATAGATTTAATCTTCGCTTTCAAAAGGATACACAGCACTTAGACGGGGTCCATCGGGGACATCTTGCTCTCCTATCATTGCTCCCGAAATCGTAACGTTTTTTACCAGACTTGGTTCCATTGGAAGGGGTGACTTCGGTGTTGTTTGGAAGGGAGAACTCCGCTTGAATCAAGGTCCAATGGACGTTGCGATCAGACAGATTCCAGGTGAGCTTATTATCTAAAAAACACATATATCTGTTAATGGATTTAAGTACAAGTCTAAAACAATATCCTCTCTGAGCCGTCCCTTTCCTATCAACCATCAAAATTATGTTCATTTCAAACTTAGAAACGTATGTCCTCCGTTAGTGTAGCTTGCATGTGGCTATTTA
This sequence comes from Heliocidaris erythrogramma, assembly GCA_025617745.1. Taxonomy (NCBI): domain Eukaryota; kingdom Metazoa; phylum Echinodermata; class Echinoidea; order Camarodonta; family Echinometridae; genus Heliocidaris; species Heliocidaris erythrogramma. The sequence goes on from CM046854.1 coordinate 62,982,248, forward strand.
AAAACACGAAAAAAATTTTCAAGTTAAGCATTTACTTATTTATTCATTATTCATTTCAGTTTTATTTCAAAAGGGTAATTTGATTTCAAGCCCATTTCTGGACATGTTCTTCCGAGAAATATATTTAACTCTTTCAGTGCCGATGGCACGTATATGTGAGAGATAGACTTGTCATTTTCATTCACCAATTGCTCTACCACATGAAATGTATATGGTGGTCAATTTATATCAAAATTTTGAGCATAAATCAAGCATTCTAAATATATGATTATAATTAAATGCCATCATAGAAATTTTCAGAGAAAATGGCAGATTTAAAAAAAAAAAATCTGCTTACTTTATTTCAACATTAAATTATAGTAAACAAATGAGAAACCAAATCTAGTAGTCAAAAAAGAGACTGAAATGTTATTTTCAATAATTCGTATGCATAAAGTTAGGTAAATTAATAATGTTTGGTATCATAAGGAATGGTAATAAATTTCCTACAAGTTTTGTACACAGTACTTTGATGGTTATTGAAGTGCAGACATTTGAAAAGCAAGCTAAACCCCTTGGCACAGTAAGAGTTAAGTATAGTCTAAGCATTTCAAAAATGGTCATCTAGCAGAGAGAAGACGGACAGACGGCATTACTTTTTCATCACCTCTGGAGAACCCCAAACCACTCAACATGCTCTAAATTGAAGAAGACTCGAGATTCCGCCCTCCCCGTCTTGGGAAGAATTCGCAACTCTGCCAAATTCTGGCCACGCTTCTGGTTTACAAAGTTATCATTCTATTTTACTTGCTAACTATAAGGATGTGAGATCCTCTTGCAAAACGATGCTAACACACAATTCTGCTCAAAACTGAAAGATAATATAGTTATGGTTTTATTTTCTCTTAGATCGAATAACCACAACAGCCAACGTGTTTCAGTCTGTCAAGGAACTATGTGAGTTATCGGATCAACAAAATGTTGTCAAGTGCTTGGGATATTGTCAGCAACAAGGTTAGACACAACAATCACCTGACGTTCATTTGTTGAAATTCACGACACACTTTGTGCAGTTCCTCTAAGATTAAGAAATAAATGATATGTGAATCTGGGAGGTTAAGCATAATTCACATTTTCTAATATTACCATGATTACTAACACGACTGTAATTGAACAAACTAATAACACAAAGACATAACAGTCTATGTGTAATCTAAATTGTAATCTAACAATGATGATTCCTCATTACAAACAATCGTGTTGTATGCTTGAACCAGAAAACAGTACAATGGTCTTGCAAGAAAAGGTATCTTTTCTTTACTTTATTACGTAGTATTTTGAAGTGGTGTCTTCCGTTATATACCTTTGTATAAATTACCAGTTATGTTTGTATAGCTTGTTGTTTGAGTTATTTTGGGGACACACTACCTAATCACCTCCAGACCATCTTTATTCGATATCTGAAGTAACCTAATGTTAAATATGATGCCTCGTTCAGTATATAGTCAATTCTTTCAATTACCACTGATGCAGGTACCATTCTGTATGAGTTCATTTCTGGAGGTACACTGCTCACCCATCTTCAGACGACAGGGGTACAATCTCAACCTACATACACCAACCTCAAACCAAACAGGGTCCTTGTGAATGAAGGCAGTCTCCTCAACTTTGCTTGGCAAATAGCGAAAGGAATGCAATTTCTTGTGTCTAAGAAGGTTCGTATAACTGTAGTCATTGATTTGCAATGACAGTGTTGTATTCACTATTGAACAATTTACATAGATAGTGAAATGCATTTCAGAGTGTGAACTTGCATCATAATGAATACATACCTGAAGTTGTGTATCAATGTGGAAAGTAGAGGAAGACATACTATGTACATGAGAGCCAGGGACGTAAAGTACATTTACCGCTAATTTGCTCATGTTACCCGAGAAGAAGAAGAAGAAGAAGAAGAAGGAGGAGGAGGACGAGGAGGAGGAGAAGAAAAATAAGCAGGAAAAGAAGATGAAGAATAAGAAAGAGAAGAAAGAGAAGGAGGAGAAGCAGAAGAAATAAAAGAAAACGAAGAAGATGATGATGATGAACAAGAAGAAAAAACAAGAAGAAGATTATTGCTACACATAACACTTGTAGAATCAAACTACGAATAAAAAAGACATAACAACTTGTATTCACTTGAGGTCTTGCAGTAAAGACTTTGGAGACGGAAGAAGAAGAAGAAGAAGACGCTAACGGGGAATAATAAAGGGTAGGAATGGAGAGAAGAGATAGGAAGCGATGGAGTAGGAGGAGCAAGATGAAACCAAAATATTGTGTTTTAGTTTTATTTTTTTGCTAAAACCAGATTATCCATGGAACTCTCTGTGCACACAATGTGTTGTTAACAAAGAGAAAAAAATGCAAGCTTGCAGATTATGGACTTGCCTCATCACTAGTCAACAAGCGAGGTGTAAGTAGGTCTATCAGTTGTTTTGTAACATTAAACATTTCAAATAATCTAAAAGCTTGAACAAGTAATAACAGAATGGAGCCCTAAACCATCCTTTGTAGCAGATTAATCATCATAGACTGTCCTCGTTCTTCAACTTATGAACGAAGTACAGAAAGTATCTTGTTTGTATCGATGCAGAGGTCATTAAATTATGTATGATTTTATAGCTCCACCGCTAACGTGCATGTTTGATCTCCGAGGCATGGAATCATCATGCAATCATCATGCATTTTCTGGAAGTGAATTACCAAATTCACAACCATTGTGAAAAAGTAGTCAGATTACAGCGAGATTAAAATAATTTGAAAAGAACACATCCGATAAGACAAATGAATACTACTAGTATGATAAATCCTTCAAAATGATCAGAAATGTTGTGTTGATTTAAAAATCTGGATAAATAAGTTATAGCAATCGTCAGACCTACATTAAAGGAGAATTAACAGTAGAATATAAATGTACTTATGTTCAAAAGTGTAATATATTCTTAATCATTGACCTGTATCAGTTTAGAAATAAAATATCAGAAAAGGGTTTAAATCAAGACATTCTAGCTCACGGTATAATATGCTAACACTTTATAGGGGGGCTGCCATTTTCTTGATGACATGGAGTTGTACATGAACCATTGGAAACCGTTCTGGTCAGGAAGATATTTTTAATCCTCGAGCTAAATTGCTTCTCTTCATTATAAAAAAAAAAATCCCCAATATATTCTAAAATTTGAAATTTATAGATTTCTTTTTAAATTCTCTAGTTTTGCTAACTAGAAATCAATTTCTTGGGATTGCTTGGCAGAGCAGAACATAATTTATACAACGCGCATTCTGACTATTGAAGTCCATTATCTCAAAGCAGGTGAATGTATAGTTTGTCACTATTGACGCTCGGGAAAGTAATCTGGCATAAATTTGAATTAATTCGCTCCGTATCAAGAAAATAGATTTATATTAAGTAAAATCGTAATTTTCAAAGAAATATAAAACACATTTTCGTTTTTAGAATATATGTATAGATCTGTTAAATATTTTTATCAGGAAGAAATACAATTTTGCACTCGGATTAAAATATCTTCATGTACACATCAAGAAAATGGCAGCCCCCGGGTATCGCTAGCAGACGATAAACCTTGCTGAAAATATCTAGATTTTTTATACCCATCTCTATTATTTTAATGCAAAACTACGTAGGACAAGAAAAAGGAATAGATTACGTCTTTGAATATAAGCACATTTGTATTATGAAGTTAATTCCCCTTTAAGAAATATCTACACCTCAACCCACTGCAGCATGTTTTACCATTAGGCCCTATTTCTATTTGTACTGAATGAAATGTAAAAAGTAAATGTCATTTTAGCTGCGTGTAGATGTCAAGAGGGGTAACATCGCTAGTCATAAGGACCGCTATCCGTAACGCGTGACTAAATGAATAGCGTTTTTGTATGAATAGCGAGCAGACCATAGACAAATAACCTCGCCATTCATAAGGACCTCCATTCATAAGGACCACTATTCATAACTTTCCATAAGGACCGCTATTCATGACGCGTGTTAAATGAATAGCGGTTTTCTATGAAAAGCGGTCCTTATGAATAGCGAGCGGACCCCGTCAAGAGATACCTGATATAATGCACCTCACACACTGCAAAAGTCAGACTTTCTGATATGTTTGTTCAAGAGCGGAGAGCGGCTGCATGGTCAAATAGATTTTGTACCAATTATAGAATGTTTAAAGATAATTTGATGTTTGAGAAATATTTACAAGTCTTGGGTAAGAAAGACACTATCACTTTAAGTAAATTCAGATGTCGAGCTAATGGACTACCTGTTAACAAGGGTAGGTTTGATGCAAGCCTGACAGATGAATTGCATTGTACTATATGTTCTTCTGAAGATATAGGAGATAAATTTCATTATGTTTTTGTTTTCCCTTTTTTCACAAAGAGAGGCTGTTGTATTAACCTAGTAACTCGATTTCCAGTAGACCGAGTGCATTACACATGGCCAAACTATTCAATTCAGCTAGTGCTTGCCATTTAAAAAAAAAATAGCCAAATTTGTCAGAATAATTATGCTACATTTTTCTTCAACGCCTAAGGAGAAAGACAGTAGTTTTGTTTTTCAAAGTAAAATGGAGACGAATGCATGTACACGTAGTGGTAGAGTAGTTAAACGTCCTATACGCCTTGATTTGTAAATGTGTTTATTTATATAGTATATTTTCACATGTATATGTACATTATCACTTATGCTTTTGTATTCATATATTGTAAATATGTTGTACTTTCATACCCCGAGAGGGGGTCGATAGAGTCAATAAAATCTTACAAAAAAATCTAACAAAAAAAAAATGTAATAAGTTCAGACAAAATTAGTCATATCAGCTTAAAGACGTATAGGTTTTCGCACACATTGAATTAAAACAACTCCAGCCCATCTTATCTAAAGGCCTTAATGAAATGAAATGTAGAACCGAAAGGACAAGTTTTGCTGCGTGTTGATATCAAGAGGTACTTGATCTAACAGGAAAGAGGAACGTTATTTTAAGACTCATACCACTTCAGCATTTTTTTTTTTTCTGATATATTTTCCCCTTATCATTTTCCTCTGTCAAGAAACCAACACGATGGAGTTCACCTGAAACCATGCTATCCGGTGTCCAGTCAACTGAAGGAGATATTTGGTCATTTGGTATCGTGTTGTGGGAAATTGTGACACTAGGTGTGAAACAAAGAATGCTTGAGTATTTATTCATATTACTCCTTCAATTTCAAGCAATATGCATGAATATACATGACATTACTTCCTTAATCATTAAAAAAGTACTCCCAAGTTTGTCATAAAAGTTGGATACCGTCCACTACAAATTTAATTCTTGCTTAATGTTTTTTACTTGTGTCAAATCACGAAATTTGTTTTTCATTTAAATACAGGGAGGTGTAAATTATATAAGTCTCAAACTCTTGAAAGACATTTCAATTGTTAATTTTTGTAGCAATATTTTGCAAATCCAGTGACTCCATGTGAGATAACACAAGAACATAAACGATATTACAAATAATTCATAATCTTATTTCTGTTCATTTTTAAAATAAGGTGCTAGGCCATACCCTAATATGACCTTTAAAATCGTTCAGAGGGAGGTCACTAATGGATACAAGATGCCACGCCCTCGCCATTGTGGACAAGAGTTGTAATTATTTTTCCTTTAATCTTTTATCGCAGGGTCTATTATCATGTGGATATTTTTTTAGCAGATTGCTATCATACATAAATATTTCTAGATATAGATTTTTAGTGTGCTTTCTAAAAACCTATTCGTTTGATTTCAAGAATAAGGTCTTTATGTTTATTATTTATTACTTTGCTGGGATTTTATATAAATTCGCGTTCTTACAGCATTTATATTGTTGCTTCAAATGGAGTTTACTAATACATGATGTATAGGCCTGAAATGGCAACACTATCTCTAAGCCCTAGGCATAATTATAGCTCGAACTCATGATTCATATACATGTATATTCATTGGACAGACTGGACGCATAGATGAAAACCCGGTTGATCATTATCGTCTAATTCATCAAATAAATGACGGCAGGATTTCGTAATACACAACATTGTTTTTTTTTTTTTTTTGTGCGTAGATTATCGTAGGAAAATTATACCCCTTTTTAGTTGATTTGATTTTCAAAGAGCTAGTGGGAAATACTAGTTAAAAATGACAGACATTAAGGAGCAGGATTTGGGAGGACAATCTGATGTTTCTTTAACACTAGAAGTATGGGTGAGCACGTGAAGCCACTTTTACCTATAAAGCGATAAACCGCCTACAAAACCACCATGGCAAAAACAACAACAAAACAAACTTGTATAAATGAATGTTGAGTGGAGGTGAAAAGGTCACTCACTTACCTGTATATTACAAGATACAGAACTAAGTTGCACAAAGCATATAATTAAGAAGGGAAAAAAAGAACGTGAGGAGTACATGAATTTTTAGCATAAAGTATAGTATTATTCAGGAAGAAAAATAGCCCATTATATAGACTGAAAATTACAAAGGATAACAATATGAAAAACCGGAAGAACACCAACCAAAAAGACCCCCCCAAAAATACAAAAACAGGACATACCGAAACCAAATTAAACAATGATCGCTAAAAGCAACGTTTTTTTTTCTAATTGGTATTTCCTATAGTAAGATTTTGACCAATCTTCCTTGATTTTTATTTTCAGTTGATGGAAGCCAATTTTAAAGGAATAGAAATATTAGGAGTCCATAATGATTTATAATTATCATTCCGAGACATTTCAACAATTGTCTTGCAGGTACACAATCATGAGTCTTTGTTGGGGGAAAGAAGCTGGAAATCGAAGCAGCTTTGATCAGATCCTGAAGAGTCTGGAAAGGATTCTAGAAGAGACACATGTAAGACTGATCCCTAATGGTTTACTATTATACGTATTGGTTTCATTTATGGTGTCAGGCATAATTCTTGCTTTCATAATCATATTTTTAAAGTGATTCATGACAGTCCATAAACCTATTTGAAACCTATCGAGCTATATGTCAATGGCTTCCCTATAAGTCAATAAAAATTACCCAGTTCTCAAAAACCAATTTTATTTTAATATATGAAATTGATAAAATTTAACTTTTTCCTACCTTATTCGAACATCGTTGAACTATATTCTAAGACAAAACTAAACATCTTTGGTGTCTTGCTTGACAACGCGAGTTAGTAATGCCTTGTTCCGAAAGGAAGGGTAGAGTAGCGTCGCTTCGCGTTGACTGGAACGCCACCATTTGGCCAAAGGGCGAATCGGCCACCTACCCCCCCCCCCCCCTTTGAACCCCAACTGGTATACCTTAAGTACAAAATGAAACAAATTGTCTCACAAATTGCGTCATTTTCGGGCTCTGTGCCCCCTCTGATGACATCCCTGCATTTCTGTGCCCCACCCCCACTTACGAAATCCTGGATCCGCCCCTGATGACATTCCTGCATTTATGTGCCCCCCCCCCCTCCTTTACAAGATCCTGGATCCGCACCTGATGACAGCCCTGCATTTATGTGCTCCCCACCGCTTTAACAAAATCCTTGATCCGCCCCTGATAAAATTTTTAGAAGAAAAAAAAATCAACGCACCATTTCGGCAAATACAGGGGGGGGGGGGGGGGGGCTTTGGACGAATGGTGGCGTTATAACGCGATGCGACCAGATGCTCCAAACGCACCCTTTCGGCAAAACCGGGCGGGTGGGCTTTGGACGAATGGTGGCGTTCGCGTCAACGCGACGCTACCCACCCTTTGGGAACGAGCCTTTGGTAAACTGGTTGTTAATAAGCCAGTTCGGGGTTAGCGCATGGTACAAATGACCCCAAATATCCACAGATATTTTAGACATGGAGGGTCCCTTTATGTGCACTTCAGAAAAATAACTCTGGGAGTGATAGAGGTGCCTCATGAATAGCGTTTGTTTCCCCCTTTAAAAAGAATACTTCCACCTGGATATCATGGAATGCACCATTAGTGCATAATTGAATAATGATTACATGACATTCATGAGCACATATCGAATATTAGTGTCAGTGGGTTTTAGAATTTTGTACAGATGACCTTTATCTGCTCATGCTCAGATTGCATCTCCGAAGTGGCTTATTTCGAAATGTAGCGTTGTATGCATTATTTTTCACAGAACTACTTGTCTCTCAATGACTTGGACGAGGGATTGTACGCGTCTACACTGGACATATAAAGTTACTCGGAGGGTCCGCATCTTCGTTTAATATTGACAAGGGAACAACAGTGTGCATTCCATTTAAACAGTGAAATATCACTGGGTTAGATGAAGGTTAGAGAAGTGTTTGAATTGACACATTGTATCATATGGTATGTATCTAATGTTATCTAATGTTATCTAATGTTATCTGATATATTGGCTAAATTGCTTTATTTGTATAGATTGAAAAGTGGCCTAAACTGAAGTTTAGAATAAGACATATGTTGTAGCGTATTCTACCAATATTATTTTCGATTTGCCATGAATATAGTTATTTTCAGATAATAATTTACAAGTTAAAAGAAGAAACAACGAGGAAGGAAAACTAATTATGCTACTATACGAATAGCCTTTAATCAAGGCGGCTGTGCTGCTCTGTCGATCTCCTGGTCGATCCTCGAAACGCTCGGAATAGTCCTCTGATTGCGCGGGAAGTCGACACACGCGTGCAGATTGCTGCACGCCGCCTTTCATCACCCTTCAACGTCTTCAATATTCATATATTCAAGACGACCGAGACTATGAATCATTCAACAAACTTCCCAAATAGGGCAGTACAACTCGTTACGTTTTTAAACCACAGCTAGATTTAAACGTAAACACTGAACTCTATTGTTCAGTGCGTTTAACCAATCAAATAAAAGGAACCGTACCTTAAAAGATTGAGCTCTTCCATTATTCAATGGGAATCGAAAAGGGTAGATAGCGGGATAAAGCTGAAACTATGTATACTTTTCTTTTCTCTTGATAAAAAATCCACTCACAAATAGATGTTTGCTCATTTTACAAAAAGAAAGTGGTCAACAGTCATACTTTTCTTATATAAGTGGAAATTATCATGTCCTATTTGCGATAACAAATTGTTATTTTCCCCATGTTTGGAATCAGCTGAGCGGTCTCTTCACGCCATGTCACAGAAGTTTTTGATTGGTTAATTTTTTTTTACCAGGAACTGAATTATTATTCACGAAAATTTTTCGTAGAAAATTGACGAAATATTTCAAAGTTAAAAATAAGAAAAACAACAAGTAACGTTGACGGGTACGTAGAGGCTATGTGCTGAGCTAGACTTCCAGCGCAATAATCAGATGATGATTCCGCAGGTTTCGAGGATCGACCCAGGGGATCGAAAGAGCAGCACACTGTCTTGATTAGAGGCTACTATACGAACCACATTTAATTATTTTCTTTGATATGTTATTATGATTGTTATATTGGTGAAATGTCAAGTGTGAAATAATTTAACAACTGCGCATTTACACTTAATATTACAATTCTTATATTGCAGTGACGAGTTAATACCGTTTCCATTCATATTCTTCTTGTCTTTTATGTTGAATGGAATTGTCATATTTTCTACATTATTATATGTATATTGAACGAAATGTCACTATGAGGCGGTCGTAGGTTTTATTGTCCTTTATTTATATATATGTATATATATAATTCGAAATCATTTATTTTTTTATTTTTTTATTTATTTTTTTTTATAATTGTGTGTTTTATTACAAATCAAAATGAAATTACAATATTCATAGATAATCAGATTGCATGATTAAAATAAAAAGACAAGATTACAATTTATACAAATGATCGAAAAAGGCCGCAGAATAAAGAGAGTATTTAAAATGAGGCCTGACACTGACCAAAACAAACAAAAACATACATTTATAAAGAGCATTCATTGGTTAAAACAAGAGACTTGAAAAAATGGGCAAAAAGATGAACAAAGGCATATGTGTCGAGGGTTGCGGAAGTAAATCAACATAACAAATAATAAATAAAGGTGAGGGTGTATATTTGTGAGAAAGAGAGAGATATTGAACTACCTGATGCATATGATACTAGTTTGAAAACAAAAAGAAATATGGAAAATCATAAATCAAAGCGCCATTTCTTGAAGTGAACAGGTAATTTGTTTCTTTTTTTGGCTAATAAGTATTCAGTTTCTCTCTGTCTCTTGACAAAGCATTTAAATGCAATAAAATTGGGAAGATTGTTATTAAACTTACAAGTATAAATATAGTATTTCAAAAGCAAAAATAAATATGTAAGAAACTTATCGCTGCAAATACCAAACATTTTTTCAAAATTAGATACATTGATAGAATTTTCACATTTCTGAGAGATAACGTCACTCCAATCGAAATCAGTTATTAATGGATAATCATTTATATGTCGTTAATAAAACTTTTAAATTGAGAGCTTCAAAATATTTTCCCTTTTAAAATATAAAACCTTCTGGCAATTAGCTTTTTTTGTATCGTTAGAAGCACTGTGTAACTAAGTGACTGAATAGCTCGCTAAAGATAACTGGGCGTTGTGGCGTGCGCCTGTAATCCAGCTACCAGTGGAAGTTATAAACTGATTCAGCGGACCCAGGTTCCAGACTGAGTCACGTCTTTCGGATGGTGACGTTAAAGGTCGGTCCCAGACGTAAATAATCATATTATGATTGATACACGTCTGTAAAAACCCAATTACACACACACACACAGCTAGGTTTGGGATTGATGGGGAGGGTGAGGGCGGTTTTTGGCATCTGCCACAATCGATAGTGAAGTTTACACTTGTCGATACATATCATTGATGTTTTAGTCAACTTGGATATATTTGTTTTAAGACTTATATTCATCCCCAATTGTTGTGCAAAGGCCTGTTTATCTTCAGCACGGAAGTTATAATGTCTTTATTTACATGTACATCAAGCTAATTTGACTTGCCCTCTTTGCTACGCCACTCTATATCATCATTAATCCTGACATGCACTGCTTTATTTCGGCATTGTGTGCTCGATGTCCACATGACATTTTGAGGAAATTCAAAGTAACTGCATAAAGCAAATTCATATAGAAATTCATATATCCATATGGAACCACAATTAAAGTAATTAAAAAAAAGAAATCAAGAACGGAAACGCAGTTGGTGGACCGATTTCAGTTTTGGCATGTCATCTTTGTTTCTCTCCATGGTTATCCATTTTCGACGCTCATGACTCTTTCCAGCCGTAGCTTTAAAGTCTGAAAATGTGCTTACATATCCTGAGTGTTCGGATCTTTTCATAATAAATTTCTTATTTTCTAAGCAGTGAACGTTTAATTAAATGAGGTAAAGAGTTCGTTTCGGTTATGAATATGATAACATGTACAGGCCCGGGCCGCGGAACGTCTTGGAAAGTGGAGGGGCTTAGTGGGCGGCTGCATGTATACCACATTTTTGCACTGCCATACGTTTGCACGTGTTTACTGAAAAAAAGTGGGGGGGGGGGGGCTGGAGCCTCCCGCCCCTCGGTCCCTGATTTATGCAATGTAGCACTGTTCCTGACCATTCACATAGTAACAAAGTGAATATTCAGAGTTTAAAAGACAACTATATCGAAAACTCCGTAAAATGAGTAAAGCTGGATCCGTTAAGAGTCCATCTATAATATACATTTACATAAACGCCCTCATGCAGCCGTATATGTGAGATTGGAAGCAAAACATTCCCTTCGCCGTGTTCATTTGAGACGGCGCCGATTGATTGACTGTGCCAATTTTATGTGACATGACGAGAGACAGCGCCGATTTTATAGAGACTACGCCGATCGTGTATAAGATGGGACCAATTTTAATGTGAGATTGGGCCAATTATTATGGAAAATGTCGCCTTTTTTCCATTTTTTGTTGTTGATCAGATGGCACTGATTTTCATGGAAGATTGCGCCCATATTAATGGTGCCGATTCTATGTGAGATGGCGCCAATCTTAAGTGAGATGGCGCCGATTTGAATTAAGCAGCCATGCGGCGCAATATGAAAGAGGGGGGGGGGGGGGGTATCCCATGGATCCGCCACTGATATATCAATGTAGAAGTTTATCACCACTGGATGGGATGTCCTACCCCCACCCTCCTCCCGCGACGCCAAAGTCCAGATACGCCACTCGGGTGTTCTAAGCCTATTGTAAGATTTCTTGAACTTTAAAAAAAATGCATATGGGAAAGTAGAAATTGAGCTATTGTACAAATCACAAGTATTCTTTTTTACCTCATAAACTCTTTGATGTTTTCAATTTCTGAAATAATTTTCTGTGAATACACTCCTAAATCGAAACTAAATGGACAAAAATGTAGAAATTTAATAATCTTCATCACTTTGTAAATTCCTGGATATGAAAGTTATATAATTGAAATAAATAATTTAAATTTTAGAAAATATTGCATGACTATATTGCCAATCTTTTGTCATGTAACTATTTCTTTTTTTTCTTTATATAGTTCTGTATTATATTATTGTACCTATTGTTTTTAAATTGTCCTACGTTGAATGTTCTATGTCATGTTCTGAAATGTATACGCTGCAAATTTCCTATTGGATCAATAAATTTGTATTGAATTGAATTGAATATTTGGATGCTTTCTAAAGTTGCATTTGTCAATAAAATAAAATATATATGCATCATCATAACATACCTACCGTCAATTACAAACTACGTACATAAGTACGTACTTTGTATTGTCAGTTATTATCTCTAAACATAAATTTAAAGTTAAAAAATGACAATACTAAACATTCCTTTATTCATTCATATTCATTCATCCGTATGCATGGGGGGGCATTGGCACCAGGGGCTCAATTCATAGTTGTCCGTACTCTGGTACTATGGTCTTACTATATTATGATTATTGCTTTAAACATGCATGCTGAATGAGCAGGGGTTTTATATTACAATGTCTGTACTACATTATTACCGGTCTAACGATCACTGATATTTCATTCTCATTCATGTTTACAATTAGTTTTATGGCTTCTTTTATTTTCTTCTCTCATCCAATCCTGGTTTTTTCATCACCTATCCATATCATATCACATCCACACAACACTCTGTTCATCACATATTTTCAAATTTCTGGGTCGCCAGCTGGCTTGCTCAATTACAATCCTCTCACTTTGGACACTTAAAACACTTATACATTATTGAGAACCGTATCCAAATTGATATGGCGTTAGCAACAGAATTCCCCTTTAGCTCTATTGATGATGACGAATTTCTGTTCCAGGTACAAACTGACAGACAAGGTCTAACACACATAAATAATCAAGAATACGACACACGCATATCTAATGATCTAAACAAGAATTCAGAAGAATTAACACTAAGCTTTGATGACAACGATGAAGCACAGCATTTTACTTCATCTAATTACTTTACAGTCAATGAATACAAATCAAATATTTTAAACGATACACCTGAAAACACTTTCCTTTTACATTTAAACATCAGGAGCCTGAATAAGAATTTTGACCAGCTTGGTTTACTTATAGAACATTTTAATCCATATAATAGTCCGGTTATTGGTCTCACAGAAACCTGGTTACAAGACTCTAACAATTCTCTCTTGAATATTGATGGATACTTTTTACTCAACAACAATAGAGAAGGGAAAATAGGAGGTGGTGTATGCATGTATGTACCAAGCCGTCTCGAATACTTTTGTCTAAATAATCTAACTTACATGACAGAAACTATAGAATCTCTTTTTGTAGAAGTGAAAATGAAAAACAGTAGGAATGTTATAATAGGAGTCATTTATCGCCCTCCACAATGTCGCCATGAAGACTTTTTAAGAGACATGCAAAATATCTTACAAAGTCCTTTAATCCAAAATAAACACTGTTTCATAATGGGTGACTTTAATGTTAACCTGTTGCAGTCGAATGCACAAAGATTTCTCACGATTTTCTAGAACTAATTCTTTCAGCTTCTTTTTTACCCACCATATCCAAACCTACAAGAGTATCAGGCCAGTCCGCCACTTTAATTGATAATATTTTTACTAATATGCCTTCACCACAAGAATCAGGAATCATCGTATCGGATATATCTGACCATTACCCATTTTTTTGTAAAACTAATCTTTTGGACACACCGGCCGAACGATGTACCCAAAAATTAAATCTCGTAGATTGAATGCTGAAAATTTGCAACGTCTCAACGAGAATTTAAGTTCAGTTGACTGGCAACGGATTTATAATGCGGAGGATGTTAATGAAACTTACGATAATTTTATAGGTATTCTAAACGATCAATTTGATATTTATATACCTTTAAGAGAGCGAGGGAATACATATAAAAAGAATCCTAGGTCACCTTGGGTCACCAAGTCTATTTTAAGATCAATAAACCGAAAAAACAATTTATTTTATAAATACAAAACCAATCCGAATGACAAGACCCGAGGAAAATACACTCGCTATAAAAATATTTTGACCAATGACGTACTGCGTCGTGCAAAAAAACAACATTATACTGAACAATTTGAACTTAACAAAAACAATATGAGAAACACATGGAAGATAATAAACAGAACCTTAAACAGAAATAATAAGACACAAACAATAACCAAAATTAGATCCGAGACTAACGAATATATCGAAGACCCTAAAGCAATGTCTGAAACCTTTAACACGTACTTCTCTCAAATTGGACAAAAACTTGCTGAAAAAATCCCAACAACCGAAAGTAAATTTGATAAATTTTTGGGGAATCCTTACCCATCTTCATTATTTCTTACCCCCACCAGCCCTGAGGAAGTCATTTGTATAGTAAATAAACTAGAAGGAAAGAAAAGTTCGGGGCATGATGGGATTGATAATTATCTCCTTAAAGCAATAATCGTATCGATTACTAATCCCTTGGTCTATATTTTTAACTTATCATTAACTACAGGTATAGTACCAAATAATATTAAAATTGCTAAAGTTATTCCTATATTTAAGAAAGGTGATAGTAATGAAACAAATAATTATAGACCGATATCATTGTTACCATCCTTATCCAAAGTTTTGGAAAAAATTGTCTTTGTCAGAGTTACAGAATTTCTAAACAAACATGATATTTTTTGTGAGTCACAGTTTGGCTTTCGAGAAAACCGCAATACAACTCAAGCAATATTGAAATGCGTAGATACATTATCCCATGCCATAGATCACCATCAACATACAATCGCAATATTCCTAGACTTTTCCAAGGCTTTCGATACTATAAACCATAATATTTTTCTAGATAAGTTGTCACACTACGGTGTTCGTGGGATAGCCTTGGAATGGTTCAGGAATTATTTATCTAACAGAAAACTGTATGTAGACATATATAATAATAGGTCTACATTACGACCAATAAGTTGTGGTGTCCAACAGGGGAGTATCATTGGTCCCTTGTTATTCATCATATACATAAACGACTTTTATAAGTCATCTGATGTTCTGTCTTTCATTTTATTCGCTGATGACTCAAACTTATTTTATTCACATACTAACCCAATAACTCTTCTCTCAACAATAAATTTAGAACTCAAACATGTAGTGGAATGGGTCAAAGCCAATAAGTTATCACTGAATGTCCTAAAAACTAATTTTATGCTGTTTAGTAACACCTTGCAAAATTTACCATGACATGTTATTTTGGACAACATATCCCTTAAGAGGGTCACATTTACAAAATTTTTAGGGCTAACTATTGACGATAAATTAAAATGGAACATTCACATTCAAAATATATCCAAAACAATTTCGCGAAACATTGGAATAATGAATAAGCTTAAATATTTTTTCCCAAAGACTACACTTTTTACTTTATATTCCTCACTCATACTACCATATGTCAGTTATGGAATTATGGCATGGGGTAACGCCAACAAATATCTTACGGATAAAATCTTTATCCTACAGAAGAAAATTATAAGGATTCTACATAATGCTCCTAGTCGTTCACATACTGATCATTTATTTTACGAGTCCAAAATTTTAAAATTTTCTGATTTATTTCTTTTTCAGACAGGACAATTTATGTTTAAGTTGAATAAACACGAACTGCCACATACATTTCATCGACATGTTCACAAGAAACAATGCTATACATAACTACCCAACCCGACAGTCTCACCGTTTTCACCTTCCCCGGACCCGCACTCTACTCGCACATAAAACAATTTCCTTCTACGGCCCAAAATACTGGAACTCGCTCAGCAATGACATAGTTAATTCATCAAGTTTAAATTGTTTCAAAATCAAGCTGAAAAAACATTTTCTCAAATCATATACAGAAAATTCATAAACTCATATTAAGCGGTCAGGACCCATGACTATCCCCTCCTCTCTCTCTCTCTCTCTTTTCTCATCTGCTTTACTTTTTGAAATTCTTTTGTCTTTCCATTTTTTTTTTCACAGACGCACCACTTTGTCATCTTACTCTCAGTTATATTTATATAACTTCAGACCCTTGCTCTTTGTAACTTCCGCATGCAGTTGATCATTCGGATTGTATATCAATGATCTAATCTGGAAACCGACTACACTGGATAAACTTTTGAAAATAATATAGTCCTGTGAGAAATCCCCGCAGATCACCCCTGGAACTACTAACATGTCTTGTTTACTATATTTTTGTAGTAAGGTTTTATATCTGTTCAGTTCATTTTTGGTTTGATATCCATTTCGTATTATCGCGGAGATTCAGTTGCTACTTCTCCAAATCATCAAAATGGGCGGGGGACGGCATGGTGTCATTTTTGCACACTGTTGTCATCAGGGGTGGACATGGGGAGTTTGGTGAATTTATGAAGCACTTAAAAGCAAAATTTTCTCGCTTGGTCGATACGCTCCCTGGTATATAAATAGACGCAACGTTTCCTAAGATTTAGAAACCATGTCTATCATAGGCGCCATGAGAAAGGGGGCATGTGCTTTATACTTCCACTTTTTTTTGTTGGGGGGGGGGGGCAGTACTTTTGCGCCCCCACGACAATAAATGTTGCGTAAATGGTTTTGCCATTCTAACAAAACCTACCGTTTCTAACATAGTCGCTACGCTCCCTTACTGTACATACAGTACATGTAAAGGGAGTATTGTAGACAGCCTGTCTACCACTGGTGCCAAAAGCGAGGGGCAGATTTTCACCTCCATCATTAAATAATAAAATTATTTTGTAGTATAAGGAACAGCTCTCTAGTGCTAAGAAATGCAAGGTTTCAACACGCAATAAAACAACTTTTCTTAACTACTAAGAAGATCATGCTATTGTCCAGGTGTATGGTCACGTCGCCAGTAATTACCAAAGGTGGAGTTATGTACATCCTGCAATCTAGAAAGTCAGAGAATTCTTCCAGAAATCTGGAGAAACGTTGACCACCAGGCGGCCTGTAGATTACCGAGAGGTCCATACAGCTGTGGTCATTGGAGATAGACGCAGACATGCATTCAGAACTGTCGTATTTTTCGGGTGGCTTGATGACAAACTGGAGACTGTCTTTAGGAAGGAAAGCCACCCCACTACCACGCCCAGAGACTCTAGGATAATGTTTCAAAATATAGGGATTAGGACAAAGAGATCAGCCACAACTGCATCATCATCAGATGACAGCCATGTCTCGCAAACACAGACAAAATCTAACTTGTGATCAACTACAAAGTCTTGGAATACGGTTGATTTTTTGAGGAGAGAACGGAAGTTAACAGCACCAAAGTTAAGGTGCTCCTTAAAACGATCACGCCCTCAAAATACGCGATCCTGATTGGTTGAAAAGTTGCTTTTAATTTGTTGACTTACGATTAAACGCAACTTTTTATGCAAGAGGGCCAAGGTCAAGAATTACATCTACCCAGGATAAAATATCACAGATGATGCCAGATGCGAGGCAGACATCAAAGGAAGAGTCGAAATTGCACTCAGAATGAGACTTGTGTCTGGTCTGCTCTGTTGTATGGAGCAGAAACATGGACAGTAACCCAGACTATGAAAAAGAAAATCACATCATTTGAAATGTGGATATACAGGAGAATGATGAGAATATCATGGAAAGAGATCAATACTAACGAATAAATATTGCGCATGGCAGGGTGTAAACAACCTACCTTGATATGACTAGTTAAGGAAAGAAAGGCAAAATACTTTGGTCACATGAAAAGACATCAGAGTCTCTTGAAAAATATGCTGGAAGGGAGAGTAGAAGGTCAAGGCCAAGAGGGAAGGCAAGAACCAACTGGGAAGAGAACATGAAGACCTGGGGGTGTTACATAAAGCTGTTCGTAAAATTACGCACGACTTTACGAACGACTAATGACAAGCCAAATGGGATGCTTAATCGTTTTTAACTGCATCAACTAAAGTTGAACTGTGCAGATGTAGATTAACATTTCTTCTTATGACAAACATTTCTAATGCAAAGTATACTTTTTTTTATCATTTTTTAATTGAGGTTTTTGGAAATACAGTCACACTTTGTTAAAGCATCAGGAAAAACTTTGGGCATCCTATAATACCCGACGCCTCAAAACCTACAATAAGTCGCCAAAATTATTATTTCTGTTTTATACATTTTCTGAAAGTAGAGATTCTCAGCTTTCCAATGGTATATCACTTGCCTAGTTTACTCAATGATAACACCTTTAAATATCCTATTTAGTATCGGTATGTAACCAGCAATCAATAACTCCTATTCAGAGAAAATGGCCATTTAAGTTCGGAACAAAAGAGTGCTAAACCTTCGCTCTCTGTGTGCGCCCAAGTAAAACTGGGTATTCAAATGGCCATAGCAACCGGTATGAAGGGATTATCAGATTAGGCTGAATTTTGGCACGTTGCTTAAGGAGGACCTATTCATTACTCACTCCAAAAATCAATTTAATACCTTTAGAGGTAAAGTAGTAATTTGGCATTGAATGAAAGTAGTACAAAAGCTCTCCAAACATTCATTACCTGGACAGGTTAAAAAAAGGAGTCATTTTAAAATGCCCCCAAAAACATATTTCTAAGTCGAATTACGACCCACAAACTTGGGACATGATAGAACGATAATGAAACTACCCATTTATAACAAAAACAGAAAATCGACTGATCCAAGCAAATTTACTATTTTGGGCTGTTTGCTACTTTGTGGTCCGTGCGACTTATTGTAGGTTTTGAGGCGGCGGGTCACATTTATTCTTCATATTCTAGTCGTTCGTAAAGTCATGCGTAACTTTACGAACAGCTTTATGAAACATCCCTTGGAGTGGAAAAACATTGCAAGTGTGCACTAGACAAAATTGGTTTCTCCCATGAATTACAGAGAATCTACGGACCAAATGAAACAACAAATAAATTAGAACCAAGATAAAAAATACATTTATTGAGTCTAAAATTGAGTTGGCGCGTAAATTATGGATAATCTATCAGTCGTTACATACAGTGCAGTGTTGCGTCAAAATAACTAAAAAGAAGTCAGGGCGTCGAACTTTAACTAAAATTGTTTGCCTCGAGCCGTTTATCTTTCTCTTAAATTTTCTAAAACTTCAGCTATCGCGCATCGCGCGGAAAGGGGAAAACTCCCCCTTCATTGCACCCACCCCCTGGGGAGCACGCTTTGCGTGCTCACAACCGCCCCTCCCCCTAAAATGAAATCCTGGCTATACGGTTGGACCCTTCATGTCTGCCCCCCCCCCCATATTGGAAAATCCTGGCTACTCCTGTGAGCCCGTGATACATACACTGAAAATGACAGAGGTTAACAATATAAAAAAACGAAAAAAAAACCAACCCACCCCCCCCCCCCCCCCCCCCAAAAAAAACAAAAAAAAAACAAAAAAACAAAAAAAAATTATATAAAAAAATTATAATAATAATAAATAAATAAAAAAATAAAAATAAAAATTGCAACAAAACAAAACAAGCAAGAACAAACAACAAACTCCAAGAACAGGACATACTGAAACCAAATAAAACAATCATCACTAGAAACATCGTTGTTTCTGCTCCAAATTTCCTTTAGTCAGATTTTGAAGAACAAATCCTTGATTTTTATATATAGTTGATGAAAACAAATTATAACGGAATATAAGATGGCTATTATACTTTGCATTCCAAGCCATTTAATAATTGTCTTGTAGGTACACAATCATGAGAAGCTGTTGGGAGAAGGAACCAAGGAATCGTACCTTCTTTGATCAGATCCTGAAGAGTCTGGAAAGTATTCTAGAAAAGACACATGTAAGAATGATAACTAATTTTTTTCTGTTAGACGTATTGCTTTCGTACATGGTGCCAATCATAATTGTTTAATGTTTTCATAATCACATTTTTAAAGATAAATCATAGCAGTGTATAAATCAATATGAAACCTTCCCATTTATATGTAAACGGCTTCCTTTAAAATAAGTACCTCTACCTCACAAAATGACTTTTTTCAATATATCGTCGGCCTTATGCCAAAAGGGCCTTATCACTGTATAAAGTCTATGGCCTTAAGGCCCTTTTGGCATAAGGCTGACGATATGAAAAATATTTATTTCCTATATTGTTTTGTGTATTGCTCTACGAAGCAGGTTAAAACTGATATTTTGATAATGCATACATTTACTTTATGTTTTATATTTTTTATATTTCTCATAGAATTACTTGTCTCATTGACTTTGACGAAGGATTTTATGCATCCGCACTATAAATGTAAAGTTACTCGAAAGGTCCATTTCTTCATTTTGGAAAGACCAGCTTTTGAGTTAATTTCATCTCAACAGTGAAATATCTTTGATATGTTTGAACATTATTAAACCTGCACTGCGATATGAGTGTCATTATATCGAAAACAGGAGCGAAATGATTTGTTAAAAGTCGTTGAAATTTATTAAGAGATAATAATATTAAGAGAAAAAGTTAGGAAGTAACCAAAGAAATCAAATGATTTCGCTATAGATTTAAATAATACAGAATCACTGAAATACGTAATTCATAAGGTAGCAGACAAAGGGAGAAAACTATGTTTAACTTTTAACCAAAATTGTGGAGATTATGCCCTATAGATTAAAATATGGTTGCATTATAACCAATACTACCTTATTGTTGATAAATTGGAGTTGTTCAATAGCAGCTATTTAAAAAAAATATACAGCTTGATCCTGACACAGTTATTATTAACACCAAACAGTACTGATAAGTGAATATTATAATATAATCTTCTAGGGTTTGAATATATTGTTAACAAAAACATAACAACATTTCACCGATTGTAAAAAAAGGAGCGTTTTCATTTGTCTCTCAGTTGTTGCTAAACACTTTTGATAGCTGGTTAAAATGTGAAACAATAGTAAAATAAACGAAGAAGCTTGACTGGGGAGGAATTTTTAATTTGTAAACAAAGCTTTAGGCATTTTACTCCCAGTGTTTAAGATCGTATGCTCGATCTGTAATGAAAAACACAAGTCAGAAAAAATTGGAACCAGCGGGATTCGAACCTGTCATCTACTGCTTGCCGGGCAGCGACTTAACCACCAGGCTATTCTGGTTCACGGCCAAGTCACGATGAACTAGAATCAAATACCCAAGATCCTCTTCTTTCCGACTCATTAATATTCATTTTTAACGGTCCGCCGTAGACAATGGTTAGTAAACGAAGAAGCTTGACTGGGGAGGAATTTTTAATTTGTAAACAAATCTTTAGGCATTTTACTCCCAGCTTTACTTATCAGTCTTTTGTAGATATCAAAATATAAGAGGGAAGTTTTGTTGGTTAGGTGATCGTCACAAGATTCCACAATTGAAAATACCCGGTAGATCAGAAAAAAATAAAACCAATATAAAAATAGATTTATGAAGTTGTGCGATAATGATATGTAAGAATAATAATCAAAAGAAGAATATGAAAGTATATTTATCAGTCGATTTAAGTTATTGCTTGAAATTAAAAAAAAAATACTATACAATAAATACGAATAGATATGTATATACATGTACATTTATTTCAAACATGGAACCTGCATAGAATGGGGTTTTCAGTTCTTTACTACAAATATTTGATTAGATATACGTTATCTTTCATTGATTAGATAAATAATTTACATAGTACATAAGGTGAAAAGATACATGAATTATATTTCAGCACTTAATCCAGATATGATGATTTACAGCTTGACTGACACTCACACTACTTTGCATTGCATTATAAAAGAAAAATGGCAGTATTTCCTTTGTTTTAATCATCATAAATATCTATTTACTTTTTTCATTTAGCCGGACACGTTAGATTACATTTATTAAATTAAAAAAAAAATAAATTCCTAATTTGGTCACTGTTTTATATATACATGTTTTAGATATCATGCATACCTTCCATTTTCCCATATTTGCAAATAGACCTTTACTCGTGTTTACTTTTCTACTGTATCTTAATAAATAAAGCAATGCTTTCAAAAACAATATCGACGAAAGACACTAGGTTTTTTTTTAAATAAAAACCTCCCTCCCCCCAAACCCCCCCCCCCCCAAAAAAAAAACAACAACAAACAAACAAACAAACAAAAAAGATATATATATATATACTGAGGTAATTTGCTAATTAGAATCCTGTGAGCAGATGCTTTCCTTGAAGATTAAAAAAAGAAATCCTATTTATATTTAAAATTATTGTTTAATCAACACAGCAATGTCAGAAATTGTTCTTGATATATTTCTGTATGTGGAAAGAAATTTAGCTGAAACTCTTTTGTTTAATTTGAAATCGATTTTTCTATCCTCTATGTCTGTCCCATTTGATGGTATAATTCATGGAAACTTTTATATGACTGTCTATGTTATGCCTTGGAAAGAAATAGTGAAAATGTACTGCATTAATGTTCATTAAAGTTAATTCAGTGCCATTCACGTTAAAAAAACATCAACCATGATATTGATATGATCATAAGATTTTGTGTGTGATTGTGTGCGTGTGTCGGGGAGGGGGGGGGGGGGGGGGGGGGGGGGTGCTCTATATAATTTATCTTTATTTCGGTAAAAGAAAATCAAAGAAGTTACATTGAAATACCCAGTTCCTCTGCCTAAAGAAGTGTTTCCTCCTCAATTGGCATGAAGAAGGGTCATAAAATATAATAACATGTACAGAAACAAAGAATTAGTATTAACGAGAACAAAAACAACTATAAAACAATTAACAAGAACAATAAAAACTAAAGCAATTACATATAGGCCTATAATGTGTCAATATCATGTTTAAAATTAATCAGTAATTAATGATTTCAATTTCGGTACCATTTAAAGAAAAAAATATATATTCATGAATCATCAATAATAATGAATAAAATTGAAAATAATAAAAATAAATAATACATATCGCTTCATGATATTTAAACAAATAACAAAAATTAGGTTCATAAACGTTATAGTGAAGGCCACGGCTAGGCTCACTGTCATTGTATCATTCAGTGTAATAATAGAATTAACGGCAAAGAGAGATAACATTGACCTACAAATCAGGTCAAATTTTTCGTAATAACTTAAAGCCTATAATTTCTGTTGAAAATCGATATTCGCTTAATAGAAATCTATTTTCTCGATACTGGACGTATGGGACGGAGCAAATTAATTCAAATTTTATGGATGCTTCTTCCCTGAGCATCTATAGCGGCAAACTATGCATTCACCTGCTTTCGGATAATGGACTTGAAAAGTCAGAATGCATGCTGCATAATTACTTCTCGGCTTGGCAAACAGCCAAGGAGAGAAAACAAAGAAGATAATATGGTGGGGATGGGAGAAGGATGAGATGCTTATCTTTCTGTAACTTCTATTATCCCACCCCCCCCCCCAAAAAAAAAGTAATAATAATAATAATAATAATAAATAAATAAATAAATAAATAAATAAAATTACAGAAAAAAAATTCCAGAAAAATAAAAAAATAAATAGATAAATAAAAAATATTTAAAAAATAAAAAATTAAAAAATAAAACCAAACCCCCCCCCCCCAATAAAAAAATAAAAGCAACAAGGAAATTTTAATGAGAGAGAGAGAGAGAAAGGGAGAAACAAGGGGTTATGGGTAAAGGGGTCGGGAATTTGGAAAGTTATGGGTCAATCGTTCTGGGGCCGATATTCGTACTGTCATAAAATTACAGCGCCTACGAGATTTACCGGACGTAGCAAAACCTTTTATATGACCATTGAAATAACTCATATACACATTAACCCGATGACTGTGATTCCCATATGCATAATACAGGGACAACCCGGTTACCGTAAACAATTGGTTCATACTGTCAAAATAAATAGCATCATTTACAAGCCCGGTGCAGGTGCTTTTAATTCTTATAGGTTGGTTTGGCATATCAGTTTTGTGCTTTTTAAACAATCCCATAATTATGCTCTATTTATATGTAGAGTGGACTTTGCTAGGTTTGGTAAGTATCAAGCTATCTAGCTAGGGTAAGGCATGGTAAATGCTAGCGCGGCCACCTGTGCTTGCATGTATTTGGGGTGGAAGGATTTATTACTTTCCATTTTATTTTATTTTATTGATTTCACTCTCTTAAAAAGATTGATTGCCTGATAAGGTTACAGGCTGCTGTAAAGGTTTTGCTGGTAGCGCTAACCAGATGTCAGAGTAGACAGTCTACCATTCCAGCCAAGTAGAATCTCTTCCAAAAGTCGTGACAATTTTGTTTGTTTTTAAGCGAGTTTATTATAAAATGCATGTCTACATTTTGTGGAAGACAATTGATCTTGTTGGATGTACATTGATACATGTGCATATAGCTACAAAGCACTACAGAAAAAAGAAAGTTGTTCATTATTAACATAAAACTGTTTTATGTTTGAAGGAGGTAAACTGGTTAGACATTTATGTTTTTGAAGATACCAGTAAAGCGAGCTGACTTCTTTTTAAATATGTACGCAAACGGAACAGAAAAGGAGAGGGAGGAGTCTGCACTGAAAAAGAGATGAAGCAAAGAAAAAGATCTTGAAATGCGGGAACGAGCGAGGGGAGAGAGAGAGAAAGAAAGAGAGAAAGGGGGGGGGGGTGGGGGGTGAAGAGAGAGAAACATAGGGGAGAGGGAAAGACAGAATATATCCGAGAATAGGCAGAACGAAATGAGAAAAGATAAAAGGTAAAATGACAGTTGAGAAATAGAAAAGGGGAAGAAAAGGCGTAAAGAAAATCATATTTTTTGTTGACAAAGTAAATTGTGTTTAAACCTTGGGACGCGGAGTGGGGTGGCTAGTCTAAGGTCAATTTTTAATTACATTCTGACTCCCGTTTATATGTTTTTGAAATATTAATGATAACAAGTTTAAAAATTTATTCCTTTTCAAATGCAAGGAAAGTTAGTTTTGTCAATAACAAAAGATGCGAAATTCCAGTCAAATTAACAATGCCTCCATTTGCGTGCACATATTATGTTTCGCTTACGCCTTTTTATTTCATTTTCTACACGGGACAAGAAATAAAAGATAATCACAACATAATCACAACGTTTTGCGATTAATTATCGAGTCCCAAAAGCCAGTCTCTGTTTCCGGCAGAAGGTTGGCTAGCGCATTTCATCAATTTCCTGGAAAATCTCCGGATAAGTCTCGTGTGTATGCTCCTTCCGCAAAAAAAAACTCTGTATTTGAGTATGTGCATATTATAAATAGTTCTTACTCTCTCAATGTCATTGTAGTAGATATACCTCCACCATGAACCATCAGTGGCTTCCCAAATACAGCATTTCTTAAGGAATTTGATGATTTTGTAAATGAGATATCTCTCTTTGCAGGGAAATTAATTGTACTTGGAGATTTTAATGTTCATTGGAATGAAGATGTTATTCAGTTTTCTTCATCCACAAGTTCTGCTGGATTAGTTCAGTATGTTAAAGGTCCAACACATAATCGTGGACATACACTAGATTTGGTTTTTACTCGCTGTGACGAACCATTGGTGGTAGATTGTTATACTGATGACACAAGTATGTCAGATCACCACGTAGTGTGTTTCAAGTTACAATTACAAAAAAAAAACAAGACATATGCAAACAGTATCAAACTATCAACCCTCCGTAACTACCGGAAGATTGACAAGAATCAATTTGTAAAATCACTCTCAGAGCTCATTTCCCAACCTCACCCTGATGGTGTTGATGCATTTTTTGAGTGGTATGATTCTAGTATGGGTAAACTACTTGACAAATTTGCTCCTGTAAAATTAAGACCAGCATAGTAAAGAACAGAGTACCTGGTACAATGACTCAATTCATATTGCTCGTCAAGAACGACGGCGAGCTGAGAGAAAGTGGCAGAAATCAAGATCCGACCCTGACCGTGAATCATTTCTGATTGCTAAGAAAGCTGTGCACTTACTGTAACTGCTAAACAAGACTATCTTAAAAACAAATTGTCTTCTTGTAGTGACAAGAATGTTTACCGAACTATTAATTCTCTTTTGATTAAGCAAAATTCTGATCTTCCGTTTTGTGATTCGCCTTTTCTTTTAAGCAACCAATTTTCCCAATATTTTATTTCAGATATAAGGAACTGGCTGACAGTAAATAAGTTAAAACTCAATGATAGTAAAACTGAATTTTTCATTGCTACATCACCATACAATTACAAAAATTTGCCAGATTTAACACTGTCAGTTGGTGAAGTTTCTATACATCCATCGGATTCAATAGGGAATCTGGGTGCTTTTTTTTATTTTAACATGACTATGTCAACACACATTAACAATGTTTGACGCAGTGTGATTTTTCATTTGAGGAACATATCTAGGATTCGTAAATTTATTGATCAAACTACTTGTCATCATGCTGTAAGGTCACTTATTCTTTCCGGACTAGACTATTGTAATGGGCTTCTTTCATCTATACCAAAATCTCATGTAAACCGTCTACAGCGTCTGCAGAATTGGGCTGCGCGTCTTGTTTTTGAGGTTGGCATAAGTCATTCTTCCCAACCTTTACTTCGTTCCCTTCACTGGCTGCCCATTCAAAAACGTATCATCTTCAAATTAGTTCTTTATGTTTATAAATCTCTCAATAACCAGGCTCCAGCGTACATATCTGAATGCTTAACAGTGTATAAACCTAGTAGAAATCTCAGATCCTAAAATCATAACCTTCAGCTCAGCTACCCAATGACTCGAAGTTTGTCAGGTGATAGGACTTTCACAGTTACTGCATCGAGGCTATGGATCGAATAATATCCTCTTGACCATTAGACAGTCAGCATCCACAAAGACCTTTAAAAAGCTGTGAAATCATATTTATTTTAAATCCGCTATCAAACTTTGGAATAGGTACATTCATTACATTTTGTCTCCATAAAACCACCTGGCAGTTTCCCACATGAACAATTGAAGAGTTTTCTGATTTGTGTTTATATAAAAAAATATAATGTGTTCTATAATTTAAATATTTTGTAAACGCTCCGAGCCTTATGGGAAAGGCGTACTAAATGCTTATTGCATTGTATTGTATATTGTTAACTATGACTATAGATGATTTTAAAAAGTACTTCGTGGATATACATGATTTTAAATCAACATGTTGATATCACTGACATCACTGCAACGGCTGCGCATTGTTCCCATCAAAATGGCGTGAAGCGCGCACGCCCTTTGGGCTGGCCGATAGACAAATTAAAACTTATAGACGGAAAGGTAGCACCCGCGGATTTCCCTCATTTGCATATAAGCTGTAGCGTCACCATTCAGGCTAAGCGTATTCGACCCTGATTCGGCCACGCCCATTTGGTAACATTTCATTTTCCCGAAGCCCCCGATACCAAGAAAATATCGAAAAGTATCGAGAAACTCCTTATGCATTATTCATTTTTGTTTTGCATACTCGATTTATCAAACTTTGATTGGACCGGACATTATGAATATGAATGTCATTGAAAAGGGACGATTTGACCTCTCTTCGTCACTTCCGCTGTGAATTTGACGTCACCCGCACAAAGTAAAAAAAGTTGTGGAAAGTTTAGAGGTGAGTACACCTGTATTTATGCTTAATTTTCGAAAATTAGATTATATTTATAACAAGTTCTGCCATTGTGAGTAATCTGTTTCAATTTCTCTACATTTTGAAGGGATTCTACAGAGCTGTATGTCATGAAACAATGTGTAATCTACTCTCGAACTTTCAATTCAATTTTCATCGTCATGAGCTAAATGTTGCAGCTCGATTCCCCTTACCACCCTGTCACTCGTGACGGCTTACCCGGACTTTCGGGCGGGAATATCTAGATACGTTTCGATAGATGATCTATTGATTGATGTCAATGCCAATGGCTGACAGATTTCGTAAACCTCGAAATAGATCGAACTTCGTCTGTATTTCGATGATTTGGTTATCTAAGTTAGATGTAGACGCATAGACCCCGTTATATTCTGAAAGACAAAGGGCCCAGGTGAGACCCTTTCTAATTAATTGATTCTGTAGCGTAGGCTGTTCTTGTCAGGATTTTTTTTTTTGAGAATGAAGAGGGGGTTTCATGTTGATACTAGTATTTTCCAGAGACCAGTCCAGGTCAAGGTTTACTTTGTGTACATGTACAGAGTTTGGTAATGCAGGGTTGTAATTTTAACGTAGTGGTTCTTGGTAAAAGTTAATTTGCTTAGGTTTACTAATGTTAGATGAGCTTTGGCCCACTTTTTTCTTCTAAAGTTGAGCCAAAGCCAAAGCCAAGGCTAGCTAGGCAAGCATCTAATGATCTAGACCGAACGAGAGAGAAATTTCGGTCTAGGCTAGCATCATGGTGATGAGGTTTTATATTTTTTACATTTCAAGAGAGAGAGAGAGAGAAGGGGGTACATAAATTAGTGTTGATTATAGACCAGAATCAAAGGCCTTTTTAAAGAGGTAATAAATCTCCCCTGAGTATTAAATAGCTGGATGGCCTTTATCTCAGTATTGCATTCATTAGTCTCATTCATGTTGACTTTGATTTCCATCAGATAAACATGGAAAGGAACTAACCTGTGGCTGATCTACTTGAAGATCTACTAGGTCTCCTTACATAACTTAACAACTGTTGGAGGTGCCGGATGAAGTGGAAAGTCCTACTTGATGAGACATGAGAAATAAACAGGTAAGTCTAGACCTTACTGCGGCAGCCTGAACGCATAGCGTTCGTGGCAGCATCCCTGGGCTAGGGACTAACCCTAACTAGTTAGACCTATACCTATTACAGCTAAAAATTATAGACTAGGTCCGGTGGTGGTAGTGGATCCAGGATCAGTTAACTGGGGAGGGAGGGGGGGGGGGGGGGGGGGGGGGGTGATGATGTGTTCACAATAAAGAGTGGCATTTTTAGTTAACATTGTCCAACCAAAACAACATTTTTTTTTCTTTTTTCTGAGGAATGGACAATTCATTTGTCATTTTTCCTTTATCCGCCACTGAGATCTGTTTTCAGGGTAATATGAAATTAGCTGTTTAGTGTCTTTAAATATCAATTATGATATATTTAAGGGATGTTCAGTGGGATGTCATAAATACAAATTTTAGTCCCCTTAATTATTACATTTCATTAATTCCTGCAAACAGAAACAAAACAAAATAAGATGGGTGAATGTATGTTATTGATGATATTATTATTTTCATTATTAATGCTATCATTATGATCATTATTATTGTTAGTAGTAGGCCTAGTAGTAGTAGTAGTAATATTAGGGCCAAATATGACACTATTGATTACAGTCCATAAATCTATTGTAGTTAGTCTCCTCTTTGAAAAGATGAAGAGGGTGAGGATGAGTGTTTGTGTGATTTTTTTTTCTTAATACAGGGTTATGCTTCTCTACCTCATCTATTCTACAACAGATGATGATGATGATGAAGAGGAATGCTTACCTACTGAGAATGAAGACAAATTCTGAGAGGAACAATTACTACTTAGCTGCTTCAGTTTTGCATGGTAGGCATATGCTTTAAGAGTAAGATTGCTATCAGCCTTCAGGGGCGTCAATGTGTTTTTCGGAGGGGGGGGGGGGCAAAACAGCCTAATAGCACCCTTCATGATTTTTTCAATGCCTCTTAATTGCCAGCTTCTCCAAGGTAACATGAGTCAGGGAAATATAATAAATTTTTTTTTTTGGGGGGGGGGGGGCAAAACTATATTATTTGCCCTCCTACTGCCCACTTACCACCCCATAATCAACGCCCCTGGTTGTTATTAGTACCTCAATACAATCAAGGTACACACTTTTTGGTTTAAGAAGCCATTTTCTTGTGACTTTACTAATTTAGTTTCTTTTGAATAGCCTTGGAAATTTTATCTGTCCAACTGGAAAAACTTTTTTCCTCTTTAAATACTTTTGAGAATTCCCACTTATTATTATATTAATATCATTTAAAGAGTCGATGTTAACTATTAATAGGAAACTCTAAATTTCAGTCTTTTTGCAAATTCTAATTGTTGCTTGCTAAATTATAAAATACACAATGGATGCTATTTTCTAAACTCTTTCCTCTTTTCTTTCAACAGACATGGATTTCTACTTCAACTCTTCAGTGAAATAGACCCCTGCTCTGATAAACATCTTAATTTCTTCATATTGAAATCATACCTGGATTCCAGTCTAATATGCATCATTAGAATGGCGAAGAGGAGTTTTAAACGGGCACCGCGGAACGTCTTGGAAAGTGGAGGGGCTTAGTGGGGGGGGGGGGGCTGCGTGTATTACCACATTTTTTGCACTGCCGCACGTTTGCACGTGTTTACTGAAAAAGGAGGGGGCTGCAGCCCCCCCCCCCCCCACCGGTTCCGCGGTCCCTGTTAAATTTCTTCAATTATATCTTAACCATCTTACCCACCCCCTCCCAATGTCAAATGTTGCAGTCACATGCAGCCATTTTGAGTAGTAGCTCGTTATTGTGAGGAGGTCTTCCTCTTCTATGTGGCCTAGTGACATTACATGGCCCCTAATGAAATAAAGATAAGCACTGCCACAGCCACTTGGCCTCTCCTTTATTAAATCTTCTCACCATGTATAACAAATTAATAATAATAATTAACTGATTCTGTGAATTTGTGCTAATTTAATTACTATTCTATTATTGATCCTCAGAGAAAATCCATACTATTCAACACTTTATTTCAGGGATGCCACTGTTCAGACAAAAGTAGCAATTCCCACTTTTTCAACATAATTTTAGCCATATAAAACCACTGTTTATATAGCACCCAAGGGCCCATTCTAGATGATTTTCCCACTTTTTTATTAATTCTAATTTGCATCCCTGTTATTTAGATTCAAACTATAGAATTAGATCTGTGTGTGTGTTTCTCCCGCCCCCTTTTTTAGTTAGACTTTTAATACTATTAATATCTAATATACATGTACCAACTGAAAGGAAGATGAATCATTTGATTTATATTTCTTAGAAGTGTCAACAAGACTCACATTTGTAAACAAATTTGTAGGCATTTTACTCCCAGTGTTAAAGATCGTATGCTCGATCTGTAATGAAAAACACAAGTCAGAAAAAATTGGAACCAGCGGGATTCGAACCTGTCATCTACTGCTTTCCGGGCAGCGACTTAACCACCAGGCTATTCTGGTTCACGGCCAAGTCACGATGAGCTGGAATCAAATACCCAAGATCCTCTTCTTTCTGACTCATTAATATTCAACAGTCCGCCGTAGACAATGGTTAGTAAACGAAGAAGCTTGATGGGAGGAATTTTAATTTGTGAAAAAATTGGAACCAGCTGGTTCAAATTTTTTCTGACTTGTGTTTTTCATTACAGATCGAGCATACGATCTTTAACACTGGGAGTAAAATGCCTAAAAAATTGTTTACAAATTAAAATTCCTCCCATCAAGGTTCTTCGTTTAAAGACTCACATTATCTGTTTTTCAAGAGTAACATGGTGTGCGTATTGAACATGGAAATTAGATGGTCATTTATTTCTTTTATTATTTCTTCTTTTGTGGGGTGTAGTGGTAAAAAGTTAATAGTATCTATTTCTCCAATGTAAATTCAATAATTTACCTCTTGAATAGGGATTGAAGTTAATAATGTGTGATTCATTTATATTGAAATTCATTTTTTTTAATGCATGTACATATTTGTAGTACTGTCAAGAAAAGAATGATATTATTTGACCATGACAAGTCAGTTGTAATAGAACTCATGAAAGAGTATGACTGCAGATAAATGATGGGTTTATTTAAGAAGTAATACAATGTCTAAACATCTCTAAAGACTGTTATCATTTCTGCATGTACAAAAATATTCATTAAAAAGTGAGCAAATCTAACTATTCCCGAATTGACGTGTGCATAAAATTGCACCTTAAATCTTGATTGTAAGAAAGATAATTGTTATTGAAAATTTGCATGTGAACATGATAAAGGTCCTCTCACGTTATATCAATGACATGATCCATATGGGGATGGGGGTGTGATCGAGGTGCGTATGAGAGAGAGAGAGAGAGGGAAGAAAAAAAGATGAGAAAAGGTGAAATAGAAGATTTTATGATTTTTTTTTTTTTTCTTTTTTTTTTTTTTTTGGGGGGGGGGGGGGTTAGCCAGCCCTCCAAGATTTTTTTCCCCTCCAAAATGAACCAGGACGTGTGATCGAGGTGTGTGTATGAGAGAGAGAGAGAGGGAGAGAGAGAAAGGGGAGGGAAGAAAAAAGATGAGGAAAGGTGAAAGAAGACTTGATGAAAATGGGGAGGGGAATTTTTTTTAGCTAGCCCTTCGATAATTTTTTTTCCTCCTCCAAAATTCGGGGGGGGGGGGGGGTGGGGCGGGGGTTACCAGATTTGATGAGGTCCAGTTTTCTCTGACAAGCAAAATATGAATTTCAAAAAAGGTTATATGTTATAAAAGAAAGGGGTGGCACACTTGCATAGGCTTATACTTGTCTTTCAAAAAAAATAGAGGGGGGGTCAAAAGGTGTTAGGGGGCAGTCTGTCCCCTTGCCCACCCCCCACCCCGGGTTTGCTAGTGGGGGGGGGGGGGGGGGGTGAGAAAGAGGGAAAGAAAGTAAATAATAAAAATGTAATAGTTTTCGGGTCAACTAACATGGCCGAATTTTCAAGGTTCACAATTCTCTTTGAAAGGTACAATTATATAAGATTCACAAATTGGTATCAATGCGAAAGTTGCCCCTCAAGAAAATCAAAGGATACCTCTTCTTCTACACCGGCTGATATTTTATGCTTACCTTAATTTGGCCTTCAATTATTATACACACTCCCCATCCCCCCTTTTTTATAACATTATCCTACTGGTCAAAGATAGTAAATTTATTAAAAAGTAATTTGAAAAATTACTTATTATGAATGTAAAAGTTTTTTCTCTTAATTCATGAGATGTGATAAATTTAATATGAACAACATGTATTTATCTTCTTCATAACTAAGGTATACAACTGATTGAACTCGACCAAGTAACGTTATTTAAAGTAGAACGTTAAGGATTTTAAATATTGGCTTAATACTTATTATTGCATAGATGGCATAAATTAAACAAGGTTATCCAAATTCAACGCTTGGAAACATTTGAAGTAATGATTATTATCAATTATAAAACGGTAAAATACAGCCCCCGATATAGCAGCTGAAGAGCTCCTCGAACGCTGCTGAGATATGTGACGACACACCCTGTACCAGTCCTGTCTAAGCAGACGATGTCCCATAACATCTTACACATTTTTCAGAGCCTATTTTGTCATCTCCTCTTCACTTATTTCTCTTCCTTCACTAGCGTCAGTCTTAATGTTAGTCTGTTGCCTCACTCTTAACTTCGTGTATGGTATTATTTTGATGAAAAATGCAGCGTTAAAAAAATAAAGGAATCAGTCACTTGTAAACAAAATAAGACGCCATTGTATTTTCAGCTGTTTGCACCGGGGCATGTTCGGCGTTTCAAGAGGGAACGAATACCATCCTGCTATTATTCGGAGGGCTTTTCAATTTGAAAGTGGGGTTTATTTCATTGATCATTGACCCTTCTCCTATGTATTTACAATCAAACGGTTTTAGCTATCAGAATCAGTTTCACTTTCCCTTTATAATGGTGTGAAATAAGGTCATGTTTAAATACACCAAACTCTTTATAATTTGATAAATAATTGCATTGCAATTACGTTCATTCATTATAGGACGTCGTCTGCTTAAGCAGGATCGATCCCGAGTGTGACGACATCAAAACATCGCTATATTTCTGGCGAATCCTCGGATATTCCAGATGCTGAGAAGAGTTTTTATTTGTGTTGTTTTTATAATCACCAGATACGCAGTTGACATAAAACTTATACGATTGCCATCTGTAAGCTTCCCAGTTTCTAGTGATACATTAATTGCCATATTTGTGATTTTCTTTGAATATCTACTTTAAGTGGAACGACGTTAACCCTTTTGTGCTGACTGATCACATTTTGGGACCTAATTATCATAAAGATTTAATGACACCATATGAATGACGCCCATTCGTCAATTATCGATGCGCCGTCATTAGCCAAGTGATGAATACATTAGCATACATGAATAGATTAGGCGGATTTGACCTTTCTTAATGCGCATGCGTGACACTGATTCACATTTCTATTTTACCTGTATGTAAAGCATGTACACTGTAGGGGAGCATCGTACAAAATGAATAATGCATCGGGGGCTTCGGGCGCGTTCAAATCGTGCCCAAATGTTACAGCGTAATGGCGGCCGCTTTAGGGGCTTGGGCTGGCCACTCGGGGGGGGGGGGGGGGGGGGCTTATTTCGTACAAACTGGTGCATTGACCTAAAATCAATCGCTTTAGCTTTAGCGTGCTCACGCCCTTCTACCAGACCGTCGACAATTTAATTTATGTTTGTGTTTCAAGATTACAGTAGTTTATGCGGAATAAAGGGGTTAACACTTTTCTGAGCAAAATTTACCATCTGCTAGCAATATGTATCGTCTGCTAGCAGCACATGGGGGCTGCCATTTTGTTTATGTGTACGAGAAGATTTTCTTAATCCAAATGCTCAACTGCCTTTTCAAAATTAAAAACCCATTTGAGATTAAAAATATAGAATAGATATGTCAATTTATTTTTAAACTGAAGATTTCCTTATATATTTCTGTTGAAAATCGATATTCGCTTAATAGAAATCTATTTTCTCGATACTGGACGTATGGGACGGAGCAAATTAATTCAAATTTTATGGATGCTTCTTCCCTGAGCATCTATAGCGGCAAACTATGCATTCACCTGCTTTCGGATAATGGACTTGAAAAGTCAGAATGCATGCTGCATATATTATGTTCTGCTCTGTTTGGCAAACCCAAGAAAATAGATTTTCGTTAAGCAAAACCAGACAATTTAAAAGTATCATTATAAAGATTTAATTTTTACATGTAAACATCCACTTTATATTTTTCGTCACATATGGGATTTTAGGTAATGAAGAAAATCCCTTTAGGATTTGGATTCAAAATATCTTCCTGACTGGAACATTTCTCAATGGTTCATGTACAACTCCAAATCGGCAAGAAAATGGCAGCCCCAATGTAAATGAGTAGGAGACGATACCGGGTGTTGGAATATCTTTATTTATACCCTTTTCTGATATCTTATTAGAAAATGATTTAGGCCAATAAGTAGGAATATATTACACCTTCCAATATAAGTAAATTTGTAATCAGGGGTTAATTCTCCTTTAAACAGATTAAACTTCCCCTTTATAAATACAAGCCACAATGTTTTGCGGTCAAGTGTCAAACCAATTTGGTCTGAGTCTTAGGTAGACCAGCAATGCCCTTCAGCAAAACACAAAGCTGTGTTGTCACCATTCGACGCTTGAACAGCCATCAGGAAACAATCAACTGATCAAATACATAGCAACCGCATTTTTAATTAATCTACTCAGATTTAAAAAAAATATCCTCACATTTCCTCACCACAAAATGACATCATGATGAAATATATCAAGCTTATGACAGTACATATAGTCGGAACCAAGAACACATTTAGCAATGTCGAGGCTCACTACAGAACGCTCTGCTGATTACTTCAAAGCACTCAAAATTTCAGGATAAAATTTATCCACTTTAAACAAAGGAGGACGATTTTGAGAATAAAGGCTGAGGAAGGGGATTGTGTTGAAGTGTTATACCTACATGATACATCATTTGGCATTTTGCTTTTTTTTTTGGTGGGTTCACATTGGTTCCGTCAGTGAATATTGTGTTGCAGGATAATGTTCTGATCTTTTCCGTCTATACGGTATCTAGATGTATCGACTCGGTAGTATGGATAATCACGTTCCAAAATCGCTCTATGAGGTTCGTCATTGCCTTTGCCAATTACTTTTTTTTCTTCTAGTAACATGGCCTTTGCTCATAGATGCGCAATGCATAGGTGGTAAGCTGATTTCATTCATACTTATCTATTTTACTAAGATTTGGAGAAGTTCATTATCCCCCCCCCCCCCCCTCCCCTCCCAAGCAATGTTGTAATGATTTTGTTAGATTTACATACTATATGTTCATGGGTTCGAAATATAAATACTAATGCACCATTTATATTTACGGGATCAGTGCGTATGCGATAGTTGATATTTTGAACCTGCTGAGCTGTTACTTGGATAAAACAGAAAGAAGCGTTAATAGTAGCACAAAACACTCGTCGGAGTTTAAAAATCTGAAATTTCGAGTAATTTCGGTTAATCTAATTTTTATGATGATGATGAGTTAAAATGAATATAAATCAAGAATAGCATAAGTTGTGGAAATGTATTTCGTATTGGTTCCTGCCATTATCATGAAAATGCTTTATTATTTTAATATGCAATTATTTATCGTTTAACCCTTACAAAAAAATTGTATGGTACATGTATGGTATAGCTCTGTGGTATATGGTAAATCTATGGTACAACTCTATGGTAGATGCTTGCTCTATGGTATACCATATAGTGCAGATAGTATGGTAGGGAAATTGCATATATGGTACATCTGTATGGTAGATGCTTGTTCTATGGTATATCATATGGTGTAGATACATGATGAGTAGATTGCATATGGTACATCTGTATGGTAGATGCGTGTTCTATGGTATATCATATGGTGTAGATACATGATGAGTAGATTGCATATGGTACATCTTTATGGTAGATGCGTGTTCTATGGTATACCACATGGTGTAAATATATGGTGAGTAGAATGCATATGGTACATCTGTATGGTAGATGCATGTTCTATGGTATATCATATGGTGTAGGTACATGATGAGTAGATTGCATATGGTACATCTGTATGGTAGATGCGTGTTCTATGGTATACCACATGGTGTAAATATATGGTGAGTAGAATGCATATGGTACATCTGTATGGTAGATGCGTGTTCTATGGTATACCACATGGTGTAAATATATGGTGAGTAGAATGCATATGGTACATCTGTATATCTATGCACATATGTGACCCGCCGCCTCAAAACCTACAATAAGTCGCACGGACCACAACATAGCAAACAGCCCAAAATAGTAAATTTGCTTGGATCAGTCGATTTTCTGTTTTTGATAGAAATGGGTAGTTTCATTATCATTCTATCATGTCTCAAGTTTGTGAGTCGTAAATCGACTTAGAAATATGTTTTGGGGGCATTTTAAAATGACTCCTTTTTTTCAACTGTCGAGCTAAAAAATCAAAATCGCCGAAATTTGTAATACTTTCATTCAATGCCAAATAACTACTTTACCTCTAAAGGTATTAGATTGATTTTTGGGGTGAGTAATGAATAGGTCCTCCTAGAGCAGCGTGTCAAAATTCAGCCTAATCTGGTAATCCCTTCATACTGGTTGCTATGGCCATTTGAATACCCAGTTTTACTTGGGGACACACACAGAAAGCGAAGGTTTAGCACTCTTTTGTTCCGAACTTAAATGGCCATTTTCTCTGAATAGGAGTTATTGATTGCTGGTTACATGCTGATCCTAAATGTGATATTTAAAGGTGTTATCATTGAGTAAACTAGGCAAATGATATACCACTGGAAAGCTGAGAATCTATACTTTCAGAAAATGTATAAAACAAAACAAAAAATTTGGCGACTTATTGTAGGTTTTGAGGCGTCGGGTCACATATATTCTCTTAGCACCTTTCCATTAACCTGCTTTTTATAAATGAGCCTCAATGCTTGGAATCCAGTTTGCATACATTATTTGTTGCTACATCCGGCAAGCTTTCAGGTTGTCAAGAACAACCTTTGTGTGACAGGTATGTATACAATTTGCATACATTACCGAAGCGGTCTATTGATCAAGAATTTATCATATCACCCTCAATTTTGTAAGCTCCAAAGGACTCACCTCTCACAAATTGGAAGGCTAATTCCAGGTGCTTTCAAAGCAAATACAGTGTTGGCAATTTGAACAACTTTAATACTTATAACTTTCTTTATCTTTTGTCGGACTTTTCTCAAACTTTCACTAATTCGTTTTTTTTTTTTCTAAATTTGTCACTTTTAAAGGTACTTCATCTCTTTTGCAGACTAACACAAAATCCCGCGAAACTTGCACAGGTTTAGTAGACATCATGTAAATACTGCCTATGAAATTTCAAGTTCACAAATTCTATAACTCCTTTGTAAGAAATGAAAAACCTTTCTTTTTGTCGCAGAGGGAGCTATTCCGAAATCAACGCAAGTACATATACCAGTAACGGTCAAAAATAAAATTTTTAATTTTAATAATTAGCCTAGCATAATACTACTCTTAATAATAATAATGAATATTGAGGAGCGCCACAAACTGAAAGTACCATAGCGCTTACAAAAATACAACAAAAATTGAAAAGAAAAAAAAACAACAGCAAAAGCAAAAATACAGACTAAAAAAGGTAAGAGATTACATTAAAACATATTACTGGGGAAAAAGATATGTTTTGAAAGTGGCTAGACAAGTTATTTCTCTGATGCAGTTTATAGACATAAATGAGCACTCAATACCAATAGGCCTATGTGACAGTTTTTAACATAAACAAGGGAAAGTTATCTCATGGAAGGCATGATTTTATTTTTTTTTAATCGCAGTTTGGATGTAAGAAGAGGTGTGTGGGCATATGTTCAATTGCCATAGTACGGTGATGAAATTTGCTATCTGAATGAAATGTTTCGGAGTATTGTTTACCTTTGGTTATTTTCACGATACTGATTGGCCTGCAAAAAACCCCTGCAAACTCATGCATTCTGCCACTACGGTCGTAATAAGGCAAAACAACGTAACCCGAGATAACACGTTTTGAGATAAACGAGATTGAAAATTTAATTCTTTCCCTATTTTCCGTACTTTGAGTGTGACGTTTCAAAAACAGTAGACTTCTTAAGGTATTCTTATAGAATATTTTACCAAAATTTCTGCAAAAATAAATTTGTCATTTCAAAGTAGATACAGCTTTTTACCAAATCAAAGCACTCTCCGGAGGAGCAGTTTTAGTTTGCCAAAAGTGCGTATATCAACTTACGTCACATAGTCCCGCAGATTGGTGAAATAATTGTGCACTTTTTCATAAAAGCATGAAATCTGGCAAGCATGTAGAGTTTTAGATGCCAAATACTTCTGGATATGGGGCCAACAAAAACTCGGGCCCCGTGCCCTGTTGTGTCCATTTTTTTTTAAATGACCATCCTATATATCAAAATATTATAAAGTCACTGATTTGTTGAATATAAGTAAAATGCTTCTAATTGTGATCAGTTGACATTACGTCTTTGAAATCAATAAGATATGTGGCGCAGGTGCCCATTTTGACCAAAAAAGGCCCCAAAAGTCCCAAAATAATATATCTGCAACAATTTTTTTTCAAAACTTTGTTTCTAATTTCTAATGGCCAAATTCAACAAATTCAAAATAGCTGCCAAAGTGTTAAATGCCTACTTGCCTGTAACTTGAGCTTGGGGTTTAAAGCAAAGCAATTTGCAAACTGGATATTAAAGGCAAAATAGCTAGGTCACTTCATTTCATCAAGATGGCCGTCACCGTCACATTTAAAATGGCCTTCGTTGTGATTTAAGATGTGACTATTGGCAATTTAAAGTTTACGTTATATCTGGAAGCTTATAACTTGGCATAAAATTGTGGAATTTAGTACTAATTTGTTGTAAATGTCTATAAACAGAAAATATCAATCTAACATTTCAAACATGTTTCTCTTCTTATTGAAGAGTTATTCTGATGAAGCAAACGAAATAAAAAATACCTTTTTTCTTACAAATAAATGTTATTATGCCAAAATAAACCTATAATCAGATGGAAAACGAGTGAGTGATAAAACTGCAATTTCCTCTTTATTCATCTTCGTGGTATATTGAAAAAAGACAAAAATGATACGTCCTTACGAAACAACCTAGACATCGTAAGATTATAAAGATGCCAATTAATATCTGTATTCAGTAAGGGCAATCCAAACAAAACTTTGTAATATGTTGATTTGTGTAAAATCAAATAAAGAGAACATAATGATGAAAGTTTGAAAGAAATCGGACCAAGAATAAGAAAGTTATTAATGTTTGAGAAAT
This sequence comes from Heliocidaris erythrogramma, assembly GCA_025617745.1. Classification (NCBI taxonomy): domain Eukaryota; kingdom Metazoa; phylum Echinodermata; class Echinoidea; order Camarodonta; family Echinometridae; genus Heliocidaris; species Heliocidaris erythrogramma. Next base: position 63,022,783 of record CM046854.1, read on the forward strand.
GAGATCACTATTTGAATCGCATATTGACAGTTGTGTTAGTCGATTGTGAGGTATATTCCCGGTCGCTTATATTTTTTTTTTCTGGCAGGACTTGCGCCATTTATGTAGGGCTCAGGTCTAGAAGCCTCGTTTTGAAGATTTTGAGAGAGACTACAACTTTTAGAGTTGTATTTTCCCAAAGTTTCACCCTATTTTATTTCAGCAAAAGAAAATTTTGTCAATACTAAAATAATATCCAATCTGATCCTGACGAGACTCGAACTCGAGTCACCTACATGACAAGCTCTTCGTTTATCCAAATGCGCCACATAAACAACTGGTCGGCTACAATTTGTTGTTCATGAATATTCATGCCGACTAGTCTTGACGGAATAAACCGTATTTTCACTTCAATTTGGCGCACAAATACTGCCATATCTCGTCGGTGGCGCAAGTCCTGCCAAAAAATAGTTTCCCGGTATAATAATAATAATAATAATAATATGTCTTGTTTACCGAGGGTAGCCTCATCAGTATTATATACTGTTCTCCCTGGGGCCCTGCAATCATATTATTACCCCGGCTTTAGCCGAGCGACCATGATAAGGTGCTCAAGCATTCAAGGAATTTCTTCCTACTGGGTACCCATGAACGCTTTTCATCTTTAGGAAAATGATGTAGGCCTACACCCGGGGCTTATATCATTTTTAGGGGTCTTGGTACAGCCCGTAACTTGGCATTATTGACGAAAATGTGTCCCAAAATCAAAGTTATTGTGAGGAATTAAACACACGGAAATATGCAGTGCAAATGGCCGATGCGGTGAATGTCATGCTCGGCACCGGGCTGGGCCTGCGGGGGGCCTGCGGGCGCGCACGGTATATAGGTTGGTGGAATATTTTCCTTTACTTCTTGGCACCTATGTTGTTAATTCAAAGACGTAATGTTCACTGATCACAATTGGAAGCATTTTACTTATATTCAACATATCACTGACTTTATAATATTTTGATATACAGGATGGCCATTTATATGTAAAAATGGGTTGATCTGATATTAAAGGTCGTTAAGTATTACATAATATTTCATTATATCAAGCTTGATTTGATTACATCAACTTTGAAGGGAAAAGACCTTGAGACTGCCATTTTTTTTTAATGGGCACAACAGGCCCCGGGGTCCGAGTTTTTGTTGGCTCCATATTCAGAATTATTCGGCATAAAAAACTCTACCTACATGCCAAATTCCATGCTTATATGAAAAAGTGCACAATTCCGTCGATTTTCTTCACCAATCTGCTGGAGAAATATCAGTTTGGCAAAAGAACGTATCTTATCTTACCGCGCGCAAGCATCCTCCCGCAGAGACATATCAGTTTGGCAAAAGAACGTATGTTGACTTACAGTTACCCGCTCTGCAGCTCTAGCACCGATTCAGTTTGGCAGAACGATGTATCTCGAATCATATGACAATGAATTGTATCTTAAAGTTATGCATTATGCATTATTTTGTTAAAAGTCCCGTTATTTCCATTATTAATATTATTATTATTATTGATTGTATATCAAAATTATTACATATTCTAAGCCCTATTCATGCGATTTTATTCATGTAACTTATTTTACAAACTATTTACTTACCATTGTACATGTTTCATTACCTTTGCAATTTGTTTTAATATTGTATTTCAGTTGCTGTAAAACATGTACAGTTCAGTCTGTGTACTGCTAATCATGGTTTAGTAAAGCTTTATTGAATTGAATTGAATTGAAAAGTAAAGGGTTATCATAATATTAAACGCACACACTCTTAGTTTCACACACAAAGATATACATGTACATAGAGGAATTTGGATTTTAAAAACCGTTTTCATTGAGATGGAAGGACTTGATAAAACAGATCCTGTGTGTTTTGTTATATGTTATTGTTATTGTTGTTAAATTTACATTTTCTTATTTAGTAAATGTATAGTTTTCGGGTAAAAACCTCCAACTATGCCTCATATTATTTGAGAAAAAAAAATAATTACGTTAGGTTTCTACATACAGTGGACTCGCAGTATAACAAGGTCCTTGGGACTGTCCATCAAAATTACCTTGGTATAGAAGGAATCTAGATATATCAGGTTTAAAAAATTGAATATAAAAAGCTGCGAGCGGGAAATTACCATTTTATATTAAAAATATTTTTTATATCACATCTCTTTATACTGAGGTACCGTACTACTCTAATTTACTTTGATTTTCATATGTACTTGACATCTCACAAACACACATACAAACACACACTGGCATAAAACACAGACTATTTGGAAATGCGCCCAATCTTTCTCCAGAATAACTTTTGATGTAGACGATGGAGATAATTTGAAGAAAAAATGGTTAACTTCAATAGAACAAAATTATTATTTATTGTTTTTTCTTTTCTCTAAAGAAAATGTGATTTCAATATTGAATTTCATTTTATTTATAGTTCATGCCTTAATTTCTTATTTAATTTCATTCCACATGTTGCGAATAATATGTATTTTCACTATAAACCATGAATAGTAATCCAATTATACTTTGTTCTATTGAAGTTAACAATATTTTTCTTTAGATTTTAAGAATTAATTGTGATATTATGCACATTAAACTCTTTTACTCAAGAATAAATTCACATTCAACCAATGCAGTTATCATGTTGTCTCAATTTGTTTTTCACCATAACAATAGCCTGTTATTTGTTGATACCTATTCACTGTCATAATAATAAACCGAATTTACTCTTTTATTTCTAAAAATCATAAGAGGAAATCGTTGTACTCTTTCATGTTTTTGGAATTTGTAAATAATTTAATGATTTCAATGAAATCATTGTCTCCATTGTCATTTCTACACCAAAAGTTATTCTGAAGAAAGATTAACAAAATTATGCATAATGCATAACTTTAAGATACATATACGTCGTTGTTATATGATTTGAGATACATCGTTCTGGCGAACTGAATCGGTGCTAGAGCTGCAGAGCGCGTAGCTGTAAATCAAGATACGTTCTTTTGCCAAACTGATATGTCTCCGCGGGTGGTTGCTTGTGTGACGTAAGTTAAGATACGCTCTTTTGGCAAACTATAACTGTTCCTCTGGAGAGTGCTTTGATTTGGTAAAATGCTGTATCTATTTTAAAAGTGAAATTTACTCATTTTTGCTGTAATTTTGTTAAAATATTTAAGTACGGAACATTGGCAGTCAGACCCAACTTCGGAAAACCAAGCACAGGTATATACTCCGAAAACAGCATATGAATATAGAACCTTCATCGTTCAGTGCGAGGCAGTGTGTACAAAAGGAATGGGAAAATCTTGCAAAGTCAATTACCTACAAACTCCGTTAATGATTCGCCATATGAAATGACTTTCAAATGACAAACATTTGAAATAAATATATCCGCAGCATTTTTTCTTTAAATTATATTATCAACAGCAGGTCGGCATTGCAAGATTTTCCCCATGCCTTTTGTACACACTGTCTCGCAGTGAACGATGAGGGCTCTATATTCATCATGCTGTATACGCTGGTTTCGAAGTATAAACCTGTGCTCGGTTTTTCTGAAGTTGGGTCTGACTAACTGGGAAAGGAATAAATTTTCAGTCTTGTTTTTCTCAAAACATGATATTTCGGGTTACGTTCTTTTGCCTAAATATGGCCGCACTAGTATGCCAAAATAGTTTGAACACTGATGGGTTGCATTTGTTTCGGCAAAACGATTATGTTCTTCTGCTGTATTATTTCACATCATATATATGTCGTTTCTAGTATGGTAAAATAGTGTATGCTGACATACATTCCTTTGGCGTCGCGTTTTAATTTTTCCCTCCCAAATCACCACAACAAAACATTGTATGTAAAGATAAGTTCATTTCTTGTACCATCTTGAATGTTTTCTTTGCAATTTTATGCGTATCTTGTGTTACGCTCTTTCGCCTAACTGGAGATAACAAAGTTGTGAAAAAATGTGTAAGATACGTCCTTCTATCTCTGAAATTGTTAATAGTTGAGATTTGGGACTTTCACTATTGAAAAGAGCGCATTTTATTTACCCAGAATAATTATGTTCTTAACCTGTTAACAAAAAATGTCAAAGTTACGTTGTTTTGCCTTATTACGACCGACCATCTTGCCACAAGATGGGAAATCGCTACAAAAGGATAAAATAATTATGTGGCCGTTGCTGAGGCTAATTATCTCAGTCGGTATTAAGGCGTCTGCCTGTCAAACCAAAAACCATGGGTTCGAATCTAACCCAGGCAGGTGACTGAAGCCTGCGTTGTGTGTTTAAGTATCCCTTACCAATTTTCTCCATACGCTATGTTTCAGTTGAAAACACTCTGTCCCTCGGATAGGACGTTAAATGTCAAGAGATTCACAATCTATATGTACGTATTTAGAACCAACTGCAATCTTCACAAAAGAAAAGGGGGAAATCCTTAATTAATTTCGCTTTTACGCTCCCAGACCCAGGTGGCGCAAAATACTCAATAATAATAATAATAACAAATTATGTTTTTTTTTTCTTTCTTTCTTTTCTTTTTTTTTTTTCGTAATACAGGCTCAGATATGACCGGACCAGACCTGATGTGTATTGAAAGTTACACGATACCGAGTTTCTTATCATATTCACCAAATGTGTTATTCTGGCCCTTCTTGAGTGGCATGCATTTCACCGCCACTGATCCAAGTGGTATAGATCCAATTCCCGAATACAACCCAGCTCTGGGTGCACCTGCTGGAGGAGGCATCATCTTTCCTCCTGGTAGCACCCCGCTAACACTCACGATTCGGGATGCATGTGGCAATCCGTCGTCTTGTATGATCAATATCAGCAACCCACGTAAGCCGCGTGGAATATTTTCCACTAATTATGATGAAAAGAAATATAGTTCACTGTTTTCAATGTTTTTCGTGGCTGATACGGATCACATTGTTTGAATGTTTATGTTGGCTGTTTGTCGGGCTGAACCAGGAAGCTTACATTAAAGGGATACTCAACCGCAGATTGTGGACGTTTTTATGCCGCGAGAGGGCACCGTGATCGTTACCTGATCATGCCGTTGCCCCGCGACTCAAACTTCGGACAGACTGGTTGCCGCATAACACAGGTTCTCGGGATCGCACCATCACTCGGCTTATCGCGTATAGTCGGCGAATAAAAAAATCAATAAAAAAGAGTCCAGAACGAGACTAGCTCCGCCAGAGCTCGAGCTCTCGTGCAAGATTCGGTCGGCTTCGTGCAATCGAAATGTAATCTCACTTAGTCCAACGGACGCGTTCGACGCACAAAGTTTGTGTACGAGTAAATGGGGCTTACGCAATCCCGCCTTTCCCCACGGCGGCCTGGTGGCGTATCCCTTTAAGGATAGGAATTCACGCAAAAATCAGAATGTAAAAAGATGGAATAACATATGACAAAGTAAAATAGAGTCTGATCTCGAAAAATATAAGCTACCTGGTTGAAAGCACTCCTGAATATATGTTGCGTTTATGCAAGTGTCCGAAGTGAGTAACCCACGTGAGGAAAATTTATGAAGACGTCCGGACGCATTTCACACAGTGATAGTGAATTCAGCCCTACAACATCCCGGGCCTCCGCAACATTAGGTTTGAATTCAATAACAAATTTGAGAGAACTATTCTGATTGGTTAATGGTCAGACTTTTGTTCAATATAATGTGCATGCAACGATGATCTTGGTTGCCTGTCTATTGCAATTTTAGCATTGACTGCAAACTTTACGTTTTACAATCCTTCAAAAGAATGTTCGTCTTCCCATCTATTTCTCTTTTCCTTTATACCTTTTCTTTTGGTCGCTCTTCTACCTCCCGTATCTCCCAGTATCTCTTTCTCTCTGCATCCCATTGCCATGTGACCTTTTTTCTTCATTATTTATTTCTCACACACTGTCTCTGTTTACCTCATTCGCCCCCTCCTCACAGACACACATTCTCCCCCCCCCCCTTCCCTCTTTCCCTTCTCAATGTGTCATTTGTAGTGATTGTTTATAATTTGGCGCGTTTTTATATTATTTTTTACAATTTTAATACATGTAAAGTGCTGTCAGTCGTAACCGATATTGATAGTGATAAACCCATCGATTTTCACATAAAATCGTTAGTCCTGTCAAACACAAAGAACACTGCCTCTATCTCTGCTTCTGCCACTGACGTCACCCTGAAGGAGTGTATTTTTGGGCTCACAGACTATCGTTGTAGTTTGCCAGAAAAAATTAAATAAAAAAAAAAAAAAACAGTGGCCAAGCTATCTCAATGCGACGATAAATCGGTGACGTCTGAGCTACCATTAGGGTTTTTAATTTCTTTTCCACATAAACATCAGTTGAGCGATGATCGTTGCCGTTTTTTTTTTGTTTTTTTTTATCAATATCGGCAAGGTTTGAATAGCCTTTAGTACATATTGCGAAGCAAAAAAACATATTTTGGGGAGGAAACTTATTTGTAACGCTTCAGAGATTCGGATTTCGTCTTGCTGTTATCCTCTAAGACTATAAACTTTTTTGTCCTGTTTTGTGCTTTTTTAGAGTATAGGGGTGCGTTTGTTTAGCATTATGTCCGAGGACATTTTCGGACAGAGAACAAAAAAAAAAAAATCATGACAACAATGGTCCTCGGAAGGCGGACAATAGTCCTCGAACGTCGAACAATGAATTTATGCCTTATTCCGTCGACTGTCCGAGGACAAGTAACAATAGAGGAACAATAGTTGTCCTCGGAAGTAAAGCCATGTAAACGTGTTTGTGTGTGTGTACCAACAGAGGTATACTTGTGTGACTAATTGGACAGTCAAACACAATAGATGCCTTTATTCCGTCAGGCTTGTGTGGCTTTTTTTGCTGCTTGTGTGGCTATTTGAACAATAGAGAGAACAAAGGGAAAGACACACAAGTATACCTGCGTGAGTACGTGTGTGTGTGTGGGTGTATGAGTACATGTGTACGCATTCAAACCGATGACATCGAACAAAGAGAACAATGGGTCATCGGTAGTAATTCAATAGGTCACCGGTTGTCAACAATTTGTGAAGTTTATTCCGTCAATTAATTTTGTGACGCAATTCAATAGTGGAGTCATCGGTTGAAATTCGAACGACATAAAACATAGATGGGTGTGTGCGTGTGCACGCCTCTGAGAACTGTGCGTGTGCACGCCTCTGAGAACTGTACATTCACTGTGAGGACCCAAAGCAGACCAAGGACGTAGTCAATTTCCAAACCCCAGGGTAGGTTATTTTTGGTTCTGGATTTGCTGTCATAGTAGGTCCTCGGTTTATGCAGACAATATCGTCTGTTTGGAGCCAAAAGGGCGTTTACTCATAACGTCCTTCTGGGTCTCAACAGACTATATGCAAATTATCCTCAGTCTGTTACATTCCTATAAACCAGGGGTGTCGATCCTCAGAGGGGGCAGGGGGCAGTCCTTTCCCCCCGAAAATATTTGGGAAGGGCAAATCGAGAGTAAATTCTTGATATCAAGACAAGATTACCTTAATTAACACAAGGGAATTCTTAATATCAAGAAATAAAAAACAGGCTGTATCTCCACCCCCTCCCAATCCGAAAAAAGGAATAGACGTCCCTGCTTTTAACGTGGGTGTCCTCGAATAGGTAATAAGATACAGATGGATACATAATCTTCGATTCCCATGTGTGTTTGTGTGCTAAGGCGAGGCATCATAAATCAGCCTATCAGCTGACTGCAGCCTCACGTGAAGGCTGACTGGGGCTGCAAAGCCAGGTGAAGCCGGACGGGGCAATTAATTTGCATTAATTAGCCCAGCCAGCTGAGGCCAGCTTGGGCTCTGAGCTTGAACCCAGAATCTTAATCGACCCGTCCTCCCCCAGCCTGCCCATGTACTCCTAAATTTGCTCACCCAGCTGCAGCAGGACGGAGATGCTAGAAGTTGTAGCTGGCTGCAGGCGGACGGAGATTCTTGAAGTTCAGGCTGGCTGCAGCGTACTGAGCCAAAGACTATTATAGTATCAAGACAGATTACTCTCACCTACTTCCGTAGTACATTTTGGAGGCGTAAATTGCTGTGTTAAAAACAGACTCAGAAAAATACGTTGGCCATAGGTATAACACGTGAAAAGATGTCTCATTTTTTCTTGATATTTCATATCTTTTTCAAGTCTGATTTTTTTCACGTGAAAAGGGATGGATAGTTCAAAAACATTTCTTGAACCCTTTTTGTCATAAGAATGCTGCTATGAATCCCTTGCATCATGCCTGCTTTTTGACAGAGTCATCTGCCATAGGGTTAACACGTGAAAACATGGATTTTAAAAATGATTATAGTTCCTCTAGCATTAATTACCTTGAATTTAGTGTAAATGTGAAGGGAGCGAAGTAAAGGTTGGGAAGAATGACTTCTGCCAACCTCAAAAACAAGACGTGCAGCCCAATTCTGCAGGCCCTGTGGACGGTTTACATGAGATTTTGGTATAGAGGAAAGAAGCCCATTACAATAGTCTAGTCTGGAAAGAATAATGTATGATGTATAATGTATCGTCTGGCCGGGTTTAGCGATGCAACAGGCCGCAGGTGGCTGTTTCGTTTAGGCCGGCCGCGGCCGGACGCGAAATTTTTTTCCTGTACCTTTTGGGTCTTTCCAATATGAATATTCATGACTTGGGTCTTAGAGATAAGAGTACGCATGCGCATGACAAGTAATACGGTTTATTCCGTCAAGACTAGTCGGCATGAATATTCATGAAAACGAACTGTAGGGATGTGATAAAACGAGCAAGGCCATTGAGCAGCTGTTCTCTGTGTCTGTGGCGCAATCGGATAATCTGGTGCGCTATCGATGAAAGGACCGCGAGTTCGAATCTCGGCAGAGGAATATATTATGAAATTTTATTTTGCTGATTTAAAAATAAGGTGAAACTGAGTAAGAAAATACAAGTCCGATACTGGTAGTCTCTTTCATGTATATTCATATTGGATAGCCCCAAAGGTACAGGAAAAAAAAATTCGCCGGCCGGACGACCTAATTGAGACAAAGCTTTATGACGCTCGACTTCCATTCGGGAGGATGTGGCCGGCGCATACTTGCTGATCTGCGGCCGGCTGCAGCCGGCTGAGCTAATGTGTTCATGCTTTTTTTGAGGCTCGGGTTCCATCTGGGAGGCCGCGGCCGGCGCATACTTTCGGCATGCCCTGGCATGCCGCCGGCTGCAGCCAACTGAGCTAATTTTAAAAAATGCAGCCGGATGCATAAGTGCAGCTGGCTGCAGCCAGCTGATAGGTTGATTTATGATGCCTCGCCTAAGCTAAACAGCGCAGACATCATATCGAAAATGACATTTGTTTCCCCGCCCCCTCCCCGTTATTCATAAACCACTGATTATATTTTGTGATATACATGAAACATATATCCTTCGTTCGTGCTCTTTCAACAGTCACTGAATTACCTGTCACGAACTGCCCAGACTTCAACCAGACACCAGATACCGATAGGGACGCAACCACGTTTTCCTTCACTCCAACCTATGGGCCAGCTGACGTAACAATAGAAGTCTTATATTTCTACTACGGGTGCTGTTACCCTGCCTTGCCTACTGTTAAATTTTCCACGACACCCGCCCTTCCTGGACCACCCTTCATGCTTTCAGTAGGAACAACCATTGTAACCACAACGATCAGCGATACAGAACTTAGCTTCACGTGCTCATCTAACATCACGGTTCAATGTGATTATTTGCAGATTGTTATAAATTTTTTTTAATACAAATGCATAAAATTCATTGGATACATCTGCATGATTTACATGTAGTATTGTATTAACTCGCGGTTGCTAAAAGTAGCACATTTTGAAAATGACATTGCCTCACAAATATAGCCGTGGAATGAAAACGCCTTACCCAAAATAGATCATGCTGGTGTCATTTTACTCAAAAAGGATTTCCTAACCAATAAAACACAAACAAATGATATGGTAGCAAGGATATCGTTGAAATTGCAGATCTCAGGGTTGCATTCTTTCTGGGCCACCCTGTATATCTGACTAGCTTTCTAGTGCCTAATTCATTTGCTTCATATTGTACTTGGAAAATCCTTAAATATCAATTTTCTTCGCTTCTTGATTAAGAAAATGATGGATCTCTGTCATAAAGAGATTTTGTAATCATGTGTGCAATACTTCTGTTTGGGGCGCAGAGATAATGATTTTCTTCTCTTCACAGAAAAAAAAATGAATTGTCTAGTACAGAGCAAATGGGAAATGTGTTTTACAAGGCAAATCACAGTGTTGGCAATTTGAACAACTTTAACACCTCATAATATTTTCATCTTTCGCATGGTAGGACACTTTCAAAACTTTCACTGATTCGTTTCTCTAAATTTTCCACTATTAATAAACCCAAAATAAATCCGGCTGGACTTCCTCTATAAGGATTTTATATACCTTTGATGGAAAACAAACACATGGAAACCATTTATTTCTTCTATTTGCATTTTCCCCACATTTATTCCCCGTTTTTTATTATCGCCTTTTCCACGTTCAGCTCAGACGCTAAACAGCTTAGTAATTTTGTGTCATTTATAGAAATAATACGTCTGAATTAAAAAAAAAATGAACTCCTAAATGGGCACTTGCTACCAAAGGATAGAATATGTGGCAATGTGTTAACATAGAGAAGAATAGTTACCCTGAGGAAGGCATATTCTTTTTAATTGCAGGGTGAATGTAAGAGGAGGGATGTGGCCAATTGTGATAGTATAATTGGGAAATTTTATATCTGAATGAACTATTTTGGTTTATTGTTTAGCTTTGTTTATTTTAACGATACTGATTGGCTCCAAATTTACAAAAACGCAATTTAAAGAAACCCACAAACCTGCAAACTCATGATGCATTTTGCCAACATCTTGCCACAAGCCGGGCACGCAAGAACGAGCTGACGCCAAATACTCAATAATAATAACAACAATTTACAATTTATTTACTCATAGTTATTTTTTTATCCATTCAGGCTCAGATATGACGGGACCAGACCTAATGTGTTTGGATAGTGTCACGCTTAGCAGTTGCTCACCAAATACGCTTTTCGAGATCAGCCAGAGTACCGGCCAATTCACCGCCACTGATCCAAGTGGTATAGATCCCATTCCTGAATACAACCAACGTCTTGGGGCGCCTGCTGGAGGTGGCTTCATCTTTCCCCGGGTAGTACCCCGCTAACACTCACGATTCGTGATACATGTGGCAATCCGTCAACGTGTATGATCAATATCATCAACGCACGTAAGCTGCATGAAATAGTGTCAACTAATTATGCTTAAAAGAAATACATTTCACTGTTTTCATTGTTTCTCTCGGCTTATAGGGACTACCTTATTCGAATGCCTATGTCTAGGTTGTTTGTCCATAGGGCTGAACCAGGAACCTCTCGTACCTCCCAGAATCATTTTTTCTCTCTGCATCCCGTTGCCATCTGACTTTCCCCTTCTATTTCTGAACTGTACGTTCACTTTGAGAATCCACAGTAGATCGATGACGTCCTCGATTTACAAAATCCCAGCAAACGATTTAACATTTCATGCCATTTCATATAAGGCTAGGTTATATTTGGCCCTCAATTCCCTGTTAATCGATTGCAAATATGATACATGTATTTTAAATGGAACTTGCAATCAATTCTAAGACTTGCGACTGATTTGGGGGATTAGCAATTGATTGCAACTTTCTTGCAACACCCCCTACGATTCTTAATTGTCCCCCCTTCCCGCATTATTGATCCGCCACTGAATATGTCTCATGATTTACATGACTCGATGTATCCTTCGTGCTCTTTCAACAGTCACTGAATTACCAGTCAACAACTGCCCAGACTTTAGCCTGACAGCAGACACCGATAGCGAGGCAACCACGTTTACTTTCACTCCAAACTATAAGCCAGCTGACGTGACAACAGTAGGGACCTATTACTTTCATGGACCCGGTAACCCTGCCTTGCCTACTATTGAATTTTCCACGACACCCGGTCTACCTGGACCACCGTTCGAGCTCCCAGTAGGAACAACCATTGTAACCACAACGATCAGAGATACGGAACTTAGCTTCACTTGCTCATCTACCATCACGGTCCAAGGTGAATATCTTAAACAAGTAGCGCCCCCACTAAAATAAATTCGATTGCGCGTACGTAGAAACTGGGGTCATTTCAGGAGTATATGCACCATGTAGTCCTACTAATTTACTGACTTCTTAAACATGTTAAAGGAAACTTATTATTTTAATTCCGAACGTAGGCATATGTGTACACCTGCGTTTACTGCCATGAAACACATCTATCGTGTATGAGGTACCTATATATTTTTCCAAATTCTGGGGGAGGGTGGTGGTGGTGAGGGGGGGGGGGGGGAGATGGGTAGGCCTACACCAACAGTACTCCCTCCTCATACACCCATGATCACACTAAAGGACACATCAACTTTGGTTAAGAATTTTCAGTTTACGTTGAACGTACTACAATCAAGGACTTCACGATGATGTAAGTCGTCCCAATTCCAGGTTTGGACGCTCATCTCCGTCTGTTTGGAGCAAGAAGGGCGTTAGGTCCTGTCATTTGTACAGTGTTAATGTCCTTCTGGCTCCAGAGAGTAATGCACAGTGGCTGATTTAGGGGGGGCACACCCGGCCTGTGCCCCCCCCCCCCCCTTTGGAAGCAAAGTATGCATTGTGCCCCTCCCCCTTTTAGAACGAAAACGTTTTTTGGGGGGTTGTTGTTGCTTGTCAGAGAATTGTGGAGGGAAACTAGACCCCCATTACCCCCCTCCCCCACCACTGAGTGACTTTTCTGTATACTTTTCTTTTTAATTCATGTTCAGTATAGTCAAGGGATTGAAAAAATAGGAAACATTATTTTGGTAACATAAACATATAATAATAATAATAACAGCTGTTTCTTATAAAGCGCCTTACCAGTTACAATGTAACCGACCAAATCGCTTACGATACCCGGTCACTGGATTCAATTGCGATTCTGCACATTACAGTGCACATTCTCCACTCCTCTGGGGAGCATTCCAGCCAGTCGCCTGGGTGGAGAGGAGCAATGTAGATAAAATACCTTGCTCAAGAGCATAAGTGCCGTGCCGGGGTTCGAACCCACGACCTTTGCATTCCCAGTCAAGTGATTAAACCACTCGACTACGACACCTTCATTGTTGCAACATCCTATGTCAATTGAACAAGTCTCTCCGGTGCGTAATGAATAGATGTGATTGGCTTGCAGAACTTCCTCTTGAGTACAGTGAAACAAAATAAAATAATCGGTATACAATTTTCTGCATATGTTGGCCAAATTATTTTTTTTACATGGGAAATACTTCGGAAATACGTTATCTTCTTTCGTAAGAATGGAATATAAGCTGAAATTTTGTGTAGGGTCTTGAACAATATGATATTAATAATTATTTGCTCTTCACCGCCAACTTGGCCCTCTTGCATAAAAAGCTGCTTTTGATGGTAGCTCTAAAAATTCAATGCAAGTCCTTGATACGCGATTCTGATTGGTAGAAAATCAAGTTGCGTTTGATTTTTTTACTTGCGTTTAAAAGCGCCTTTTCATGCAAGATGGCCCAGAAGAAGCGAAGTCATATTTTTTTAGTATATGGTATGTCGTATGTAAGCATCAGAAATTATATCATCAAAAGATGTGCATTAATGCAAGAATCATAATATTTTTCCACTTTTACTTCAGCAAAAATAGGCTCAAGAGTATTTGTGTACACAGGCCAGAGTCTATTAATGTTCAAAAAGTACCATGGTTTAAGTGGTACATCACTTTACGTGAGAGGAAAAAGAATAATTATAGTTCCTGAATAGCATCAGATGGTTCCTGTTTTGAGGGGAATGAACTGAAAGGGGAATTTCACCCCAATTGTTCATTCTAAAGATTCGTTTGTGGAAAAAAAATGAAGGTTTAACCTTGCTGGAATTTGAACCGATTCTGTTTTCAATCTTTGTGCATGTACATGTAGATTTGTTTCTTTTTCTATAGTCTTTGTACTATTCGAAAAAAAATAAAGAAAAGAGGAGAAATATTTCTGGAATTCTATTTTATGTTTCCTGTTTCAGATATCTTCATAGTTCTTTTTTACATATCGCCAATTCTTAATTGTGTTATCTAATTCATATGTGATGATGTAATCAGGGAAATCAGTAAATACCATAGAGAAGCTTTTAGCTTTGATTTCAAATATATGTAACATTGTATATTCCAGAGCCCTCACCACGTACCTCTAATCCGAGTGGTCTCAGTTCTGGAGCTTCTGCGGGTATTACAGCCTTAGCAGTCCTCTTAGTGGTGTCTGTCATCGCCAATGCAATTCAGTTCATCGTGTGGAGGAGACTGCTTGACAACAAACCAGGTTAATTAATGAATTGGACGTATTTAAAATTAAATAAAAATAGTGATAACAACAGTACAAGCTATGGAGTTGTCATTAGCAACCTTTGTCAAAAAAGGTATGCATACAATTATCTGTAAACAGGTCTATTTGATAATCTAAAGATCAGTGTAAAATTAATTGTATTGTTGTTATCACTATTTTTATTTCATAAAAATATCCATAGCTCCATAGCTTGCATACCAGAGCTTGCCCAACGACTAATGTATGCAAGCTGGATTTCAAGTATAATTGTATTGTTATCACTATTTTTATTTAATTTTAAATACGTAAATTACAGTTTTTCAATATTTTTAGATACAAATCTGCTTTAAATTATATTTTGTACACGTTTTGTAGAGACATCATTTTGAATGATAGCTATGAATGGTAACAGCCATTCACACACTATAGCGCAATTTCGTCACTTTCCGCATAACATGGCGGCGCCCATGTCCGTGCCAGATCGTCGCAAGTCCATGTTTTCAGATTGAATTTACTCAAATATGGTACATCAGATTTGTGACATGTTTGGATCATTCAAACAAGTACAATTTTAGTTTGTAAACGCTTGATTACAATGTTTTGACCTTCATTCTCCTTTAATAAAATTTGGAGTGGACTTTAATTGGATTATTATTATTAAGAATTTATGCGAAAACTACAAATTTATAATGGTCTTTGTAAGAAGTAGCATTTTTCAAATGTTACAAGAAGACCATCTGAGCACATTGGCCCGAATAAGCCACTTCGGGGATGCAATCTGAGCATGAGCAGATAAAGGTCATCTGTACCAAATTCTAAAACCCACTGACACTAATATTCGATATGTGCTCATGAATGTCATGTAATCATTATTCAATTATGCACTAATGTGCATTCCATGATATCCAGGTGGAAGTATTCCTTTTAAAGGGGGAAACAAAAGCTATTCATTAGGCACCTCTAGCACTCCCAGAGTTATTTTTCTGAAGTGCACATAAAGGGACCCTCCATGTCTAAAATATCTGTGGATATTTGGGGTCATTTGTACCATGCGCTAACCCCGAACTGGCTTATTCACAAAGGTGGTTTCATTTGAAACCGTGATTTCAAGATTCCATGGATTTTTGAAACCACGGTTTCACTCGAAACCATGGTTTCACTGAGTCTGTGATTCACAAACAGTGGACTCAAAAATCCACGGTTTCAAGCAGATCCACTGTTGAAACCACGGTTTCAAACTCCGGTTGCAACCGGAGGTAGGGATTTCCCCTTTTTTGCACTGCACTGAGCATGCTCAGTAAGATTGATCCAAGCAGTATAACGAGTTTTCCTTTACAATTTATTGTCGTGTTTTTTGGAATAAACAAGGACGTGTATCGCAGGGCGTATTTTGCATAATCCTTCCTGTGCTTGTCTCTCGAGTAGTAACAGGCGTATATCATGCGCCATATCGATCGACGCGTTGTCACTATGAACATGGCAAACAAAGAAGCGGACAAAATATACAGCTCCTCATTGTACCTTCCATACTGGTTCTGGTAGACCAAAGAACATCCCTTCATTGCTATTATGTAAAAAATATGTAAAACAGGTGTCACATGCATATTCACCTGTTCTACTTATTTTACAAAATAGCAATGAAGGGATTTTCTTTTGTCTACCAGCACAATTGTGGAGGGAACAATGAGGAGCTGTATATTTTGTCCGCTCTCTTTTGTCATCGTGTTCATAGTGTGTTGTCCGCGCGCACAGCCCAGCCTACCTGTTACTTCATTCAACAAGTAGAGACGTAGACTGGACAGCGAGCTGCATCTGGAGGGTCCGACTCGCCTGCAATCAAATCATTTATATTCAAGTGTGCTCTATTTGAAAATTTGTTTTTCAAAAACTATTTAAGGACGAAAATGACATGGATTTTGTAATAGTATTAATAAGACGCTTATGGCCGACTCTGGGCATCTACACGGTGTCTTATTAAAGATCACACAAGTCTACAAAACTAAGAGTGAAATGTAAATTTTCTTTGAATTTATCGTAGTTGACATGTATAGTATATGACATGGTTTATTCTCAATTTTTGAACTTAATTCAGAGACAAATATCAAAGTCGATCCATGTATTTGCAAGGATTGGGGCTTTATTGTTCTGAGGATTATTGTAAATTGTAAATTCAGGAATTCATTTTTTTTTCAGCAATACGGTAGGCCTATCATATATATATAATTATGGGAGGGGGCGCCCCCTTTGAACATTTTGGAAAAAGACAATAGAAAACTGTTTTAAACAAAGTCGGCCCACCCTCTTATTTTAAAGGGGGTGTGATTGGAGTGAGGACCCCCTTTTTTGCTTGTCAGAGAATTTTGGAAGA
The DNA here is from genome assembly GCA_025617745.1 of Heliocidaris erythrogramma. NCBI lineage: Eukaryota > Metazoa > Echinodermata > Echinoidea > Camarodonta > Echinometridae > Heliocidaris > Heliocidaris erythrogramma. Next base: position 63,039,561 of record CM046854.1, read on the forward strand.
AACACTGCTCCATAAATAGCGAGGACCCTTTTTTTTTCCTCGTCAGATTTTTGTCAGAATCGTGGCCCCCACCCCTACTGGTCAACCCTGCATCAGCCCCTGATTTTGCCAGTGACATTTTAATATTTTTTTCATTTAGAATCTTTTATGCAATAGGATGGGAAATGACTACATGCGCACACCCACACACATCTGCACAAAGCCCCCCCCCCCCCTCCCCATCTTACACCATGATCTCACAAGAGGAAGGCATCATATCAACAAATCCAACATGCTGCCATCTTCAATCATAGCCTCCCAAGATCATTATCAACATAAACCTTTCTTTAGCAAATTAGTGCGATATCCCCCATTAGATTCCTTATCAAGCATATTTACATTGCCTCAACATCAACACCAAACACAAAATACCATGACATCATTCACATCTTGCCAGAAAGTAACATGACTACCAATGTGAGGCCTTTAGGATACAAAGTATGGTATAAAATGTAAAGTTGTTATAGAGTAAGTTATTTTCAGCAATTTAATATTACATATTTTTCATATTTCTGTTACATAAAATACATTAAAAACATTTATATACATATATTTTCCATTAATAGTTAAAGGTTAAATAAGTTATGCATTGATTCATGGAATAAATATGACTACCCATGTACATAAAACATTGGTGGATCCGGGGGGGGGCACTTCCGGGCCGTGCCCCCCCCCCCTTTTTTTGAAGAAAACTACTAGTATGCATTTCGACTATGGACGATCCGCCATTTTCTCCCACCTTTTAGAATGAAAACTTTTTTTTTTTGCTTGTCAGGGAATTATGGAGGGGAACTGGACAGTTTTCATCTAAATATCTGAATTCAGGAAACCCTATATAGCATTGTACACAATGGGAAATTCTCTTCTTATTCCAATATATTTTTTAACAAAATTTCTGAAAATATTTAAATATTCAATACAAATCTGACTATGATACACTGCAATTAACATATGTCAAAGACACATAATTATGTATGTAACTACAGGCAAACCTCGTTACAACAAAGAGCAAACTCCTCTGTACTTTTTTCTCGGAGGGGGGGGGGGGGGGGGGGGGAGGGGGAGATGACTACAAGTGGAAACAAGAGGGTTTGTTTGTTGTTTGTATGTGTGTATATTTTTTCAAGGCAATGGAGAACATGTGCATCCTATGCCCCTCCTCCCCCCCTCCCCCACCTCCCTTTTACACCACTGCTCTTCTGGATCAAGGAAATATCAAAGCTTTGCTATATTAGGGTTTTAAAAAGTATATTACAAAGATGTAGGACCAGACAGATAATGTTGTTATAACGAGTTTGTAACTGCGTTCTTCTAACAATGTTACTGTACTTTAACCCTAGTCACTTGGTTGGTGGGTTCAACCTCTTCTCTCATAGTTGGGAACGCCATGATTTTCTCCTCCTTGCGATAGCTTTGGAAGCCTCATTTTTGTCTCTGCAAACAGATGATTGTGATATTGATGCCTCATCACAGTGACCATGCATCCTATGGAATGACCCTGTAAATGAAAACGTATCAACAGATAATGGAGTTAAAAATATTTTAACATAAATAATGAATTTTAATTTATGAAAAAAGAGAAATATATTATATACAAAAAAGATTAAAATTTTGCAGCAAAAATGTAATCAATTTGTGATTTAATAATTATAAGCTACAACAAAATTAAAGGGGAATGAAACCCAGGCATCAGTATGCTATAAGTGAATGGGGATGACCAAGAAGAGTAAATAGTGAAAGTTGGAGCAAAATCGGACAATCCATTCAAGAGTTATGACTTTTTAAAGTTACAGTAAATCCCTATCATGGGGATCCTTGAGTTGGCAACTTTGCCAGCATCTGTGATGTCATCCTGGACAACTCTCCATTCATTTTGTGTATAAATTTACAAATTGCTTTCAGAATTGATGCAGTCATGTCATACTATAAAAGAACAATTCAAAAGAATTTCAATTTTTCTTGAAAATGAAGAAAATGTGAAATTCTGTGTACAAAATAGAGAGGCCAATACCTGCAAGATCACATGTAGTGGACTTTTTCCTTCCTCCTCATCCCCTTCTAGCATGTTAATGAGGCAGAATGCAGTGTCATCATACAATTCAAATGGATTCCTCCAGTCTACAAGACCTCGTTGTGGTCTGGCAGCTGTCTGTATGGAAAATGGTGTTAGAAATTTAGAATTAGAGGGAAGATCAAAATATAAGAAAATTAAATCTCGCTTTGAACAAATTTGATGTCTGTTTTTGACTGCTGAAACAGTGAATGTTCGCTAATCCCGCATAAGTTTGGGCCTATGAGTGGGATCAATGGAACCTTGATATCAAACCGTCTCCGATATTGTCGTTCATTACAGTCCCTCCCATCTAATGTGTGCTGCTTAACCTGCCTTTGTGCTTCGCTCTGATTCCTACATCATGCTCTACACTCACATGTACATCTTACATTCTAGCTTTAATTTATGACATTAGACTTTACATACAATTACAATTTCAGCCAAAGGCAAAGCAAAACACTAACATAGCACACAGGGTCCGGGGGGGGGGGGGGGGGGGGGACTCAAAATCAATTCGGGTGAAAGATTGAATAGATCTTGCTTTTAGTTTTAAACCAGGATCTAGAGCAGAGTCTGGACATTGACATGTTGCTGACCACCTAATTTTTTTAATCATTCATTCATAATCATAGATTAGCCTAACTCAACTGGCCTTGAGTCGGACTCTGGAATTGGAATAGTCTAAATAGACTAGGCCTAACTTAGGGCCTAAGTTATGCCTAGTCTATTTAGACTACGACTTAGACCGAAAATTCTGTCTCTCGTTCGTTAGCTCTTCACTTAGAGACAGAAACGGCACTCTGCTGTGCAAACCGAATACACATTGACTTACACACTATAACAGTTTGAATACGGCTGGAAGATTTTCAAACGGAGAAAACCTTGGACCCTGAATTACCTGAAAAAGGAGCAAAAAGGAATAAAACAGTCAAATTGGTAAGTTGAACATGTTCGTTTAAGTATAGAGCCTAGGCCTAATCTATTTAATTTACACAAATATTTTTAAAAATTGTAATATTCACATTTTAACAACGACATGCCTACTGTTCCTCGGCGGTCAGTGAGTTTGCACAGGCGAGTGTATGGAGCGTTTCTGTCTTTAAGACTAAGTGAAGAGTCGACCCTATCCAAATAAGAGGCTAACGAACGAGAGACAGAAATTTTCGGTCTTACTACGACTACGTGCGTGGGCGTTGATTTTTACTTTTTTTAGCAACCAAGTAAAATGTGTAATTGTTCATCGACTCCCCAATAATAGTGAAATTTTGATGAAAATTCATACAAAATAATACATGCTGGATACTACTAAGTAGTCGAGACCCATTTACAAGAATGCCAGGTTACCTGATGAGGCTGACCTCGACTTTCTTCAGTCTCAGACTCGTCTTTGTTTGTTGTGATCAGGGACACCAAAATACACGCCCGGGAATAAAGAATTAACCAGAGTGCGATTTTTTTTCCTCCATCAGCTGCACACTGGCGCTAGGCTCCAAACAGCATGCTTTTTATGAAGTAATTTTTACTTTTCTGCGCAACACGATACGTACAGATAAGAAGAAAAGAAATTTCTAAATTAGATATCACTTGGAATCGGTAAATTACTTACGATTTCCTTCCAGCTTGGGCTCGGGAAAGTAAGCTAGCTCCTCAATTTTTGTTGCGAGAAAATTTCTTTCCGCAGCGTTCACGATCGATCATGATCAGCCGGCCGGTTGATGATGTCTGTAGCCTAAATGCTGCACTCTGATTGGTTAAAATAGTGGTTTCGCCTGAATCCACTGTTTCAGACCACCCCAAACAATTGACTCAAAATGATGACGTAAAATCCGTGGGTGAAACCATGGTTTCACTTGAAACCACCTTTGTGAATTGCAGATTTGAATCCATGGTCTAAACCATGGTTTCAAACCACTGTTGAAACCATGGTTTTGACTGAAACCACCTTTGTGAATTCGGGCCATTAAGTGTATACCTTTCCAGTGAAGTCATTCTAAGTCTTTTAAAATCACATTTCAGATCGATACTTCATTGGTTAATGTTATGATTATACATTCAAAGTATCGTTTATTAAAGTAAAATAAGCAAAAGAAAATATTCCAAGAAATTCGTTATGTAAGAGGCAATTTGCATGCTTCTTCAACTCGATTATATTTCAATCGTTATGGCGAGCAATGCACTTCAGGAAAGAACCGAGCATATTTGAAATGAAAACAACAACTTTTTACCTTTTTTGAACTCTTTATTTCAAGTTAAGCAAGAAATTGATTTTTTATGACATCCCTTCTCAGTAGATCTATGAACATTGCTTGACGTGTCCTTTAACATTAACATATTTTGTGTATATCTGTGATATGTTCATCATGCTTCTGTAAAAATATATTAAAGATACTACATTATTTTATTTGATTTGTTTGTGTTATTGACATTACTTTTGGTACAACATTACAAAAAAATGCTACTTCTTACAAAGACAATCATAACTTTGTAGTTTTAGCGTAAGGGCTTGTAAAATTCACTGGAAGTTTAGGATATACTGCTACAACATTACCTACGAAATTCCATTGGAGATGATTACGTACTTTTTAAGTTATCACCATAATTTCGTTGCATCTTTTTTTGGTGGGGGGAGGCGACGGGGGAGACATTAATAGTTTAGATAAGAGAACTGCTTTACTGAGGGCCCACTACTAATTTATAGACATGTCAACGCACTTTCTTATTTTCATAAAACACTGATATTCTTAATTATCGCATTTTACAGATTTCGGAGCGTCTCAGAAAAGTGCTTCAAGGTTAGACTTTTCCTATTGTTAGGCAGTTCTAAATATTTAACAAACGAAATTTAAGCTTAATATTGTAAGTATTATGTAGTATGAAACCTAATGCAACTTGATGTGGAATCGGTATTACATATTCTCTGTCATCATGAAATATAACGCAAGGTATAAAAGCCACATACGTCTGATTGATTGATTGCTATTCCTTCCTAAAAAGTGGTTGTAGTGATATTCTAGAAAAAAAGGATACCTGGATTAAGATACATGAACAAATCAATTTAATTTCTTTATTTGGCATATATAAATCACTTTCCATTATAGTTTTGTGCATATACCAAGCTTCCATTGCCTAGATAAGACAACACGAGTCATCTATTATTTATATATGTATAGGCCTACTGCAGGAAAAAATGAATCAGCGGAGGCGAATGACAACATGGCGTATGAGATGATCGCGAGTGGATGTAAAGGTAAGAATGAAAAATTGAAAAGGCAGTCAAGGATCAATAATATTAAATATCCGTGAAGAACAGAAATGAAAAAAGTATTCACTACTTGTAAAAAGAAAATTATCCTGACAATATTCCAACATGACTTGGCTCGATGCATTTAGAAAACAAAAGAAAGTAACATTTATTTGTAACATCTTTAAAGTAATGATTTAGTAAGATAATTGCCGAATACGAGATCGATGTCATATTTTTATTTATTTCGGTTTTTTATTTCGTATATTTCTTCAATCCCTTTCTTCAAAAGTTGTTGTTTTCTTATGACACAATCTAACCCTACTTAACCCTTTAACTATCACGCTCTGCTACGCAAAATCCTGAATAAGGTGTAATGATGATGATGATGACTCCTGTGTATAGCTGCCATTGCAATATATCTTTTAAATAATAATATACTTTTGGGATTTTAACTTCCAATTTAACAGAATACACAGAACTCCAAGTCAAACATTCTGGGACATTTCACTGGCCCAGTATTGCTCCAGAAAACGTGAAGGTTTTCACTAGACTTGGTTCAATCGGAAGGGGTGACTTCGGCACTGTCTGGAAGGGAGAACTCACTTCAAATCAGGGTCAAACAGTCATAGCTATCAGACAAATTCCAGGTCAGGTTTTGGTAAAGCAAAAACTAAAGTGATTTTAACTGATATTCATAGTATGAATTATAAAACAATTTCATATCCAAGGGGATTATATTTTGATCATAATGTGTATTCCTCTTTCCAAAACATTATAGACCTCACAGTAGTTTAGATCGCTCATTCACAAAAAGAAACGCAGGGAAATTTTTCAAGTTGATTATGCAACAGTCAACACCTTGATATTAATGCTGTTATGGACCTGTAGACAAATAAAAATTGTCACTATTTTACTAATTTACAAAAAAGATCTTTATGGAAAAAAAATCTTTATAGAAAAATGCGTCAGATCGTAAATTGTAGCTTTAAAAAAATATATAATTTAAGCACTGTATACTGTACGTGCTAAACTCAAAGCATGGTATTATATAAATGAATGTTATATATATCTTTTTCTAGGTCAAATAACCAAATCAAGCAACGTACTTGACTCTATCAAGGTATTTTTTGAGCTTCCAGATCTACGGAATGTTGTCCAATGCCTTGGATACTGTCAGCAACAAGGTAAAAAAATTAGCTAGCTAGGATAAATTGTTATTAACATTTTGTAAGATCATATTATACTTAAGGAAATCAAGCATGAGCAGCATTTATTTATAATTACACAAACACAATCATTAAACAAATCCAAAACAAATTGAGCTTATAGTACAGTAGACCATAGAAGTTTGTTACAGGACAGCTTTTAAATGTTACATTGAATAATCATGGTTCAGCTTGCACACAATTCATTCTTATTTAACCAATAAAGGAATATGTTCGTCTTGCACAAATACTTTATCTACACTGTAAAAAAAACTGTTTGTAATTTTACAGCAAATCTGGTGTCAGCAGAGTCGCCATAACTTCTGATGTAAAAATACAGATTAGTTGTAACTTTTTCCTATGACATTGATGTACAAATAACACCAGATTAGCTGTTATGAGTAAATGTAGAACTAATCTGTATTTTTCCCCTGTAAAAATACAGATATTTTTTACAGTGTAGTTCAATAACGGATTTATATTTCTCGTTATCCTAATGCTGTGGTGTATGATGTCACCACGTACTGTCCTTCGTTTTGAACCCTTTGTATTGATGCAGGTAGCATTTTGTATGAATTCATTTCTGGGGGTACACTACTCACCTATCTTCAGACAACAGGAGTTCAATCTCAGACGACGTACAGTAACCTCAAACCAAACAGGGCTTCTGTGGATGAAGGCAGTCTTCTAAATTTCGCCTTGCAAATAACAGAAGGAATGCAGTTCCTAGCATCTAAGAAGGTAAACTTCGTTGTTTTAGACAGTCATGTCGATATTTGACGAAAAAGTGATAAGTACCCCCTCCTGAAAGAAGTAAAATACTTTAGTATAAAAATAAAATATTCTGGATACAAACTTAACCAGACGGATATAAAAAAGAGTGGATAAAGGACATGACAGAGGGCAATTTGAGATCACTACCAGGCATTTGTAGTATAGGGACAGTATTCTCTACAGTGGTTTAACTTAGGCCATATATTTATGGAAGGCCATTCGTCAACCCCTAAAGCCTCTCGCATACATGCGAGAATATTTTACGAATTTGGATACGAATGGTAACGATGTGAAAATCCACGAATGTTTGCGATTGACTGCGATACTTACGGAACAGTTACGGAAAAGTTACGGAAAAGTTACGAATGTTTGCGATTTATATGCGATATAACCGGAAGTGACGTATTTTCCGCGCGTTTTCACAGCGTTTCACAATTCTACAGCAACTTTTCATGACATTCTCTCCACATTTTTCCAATTGTACACTGTTCACCATGGATAATTCGCAGATATTCGTAATATTCGCATTAATTCGTATCAAATTCTTGGCTGTCAAGTCATTAAGAATGAGTTACGAAATATACGAATGAGTTACGTAGATACGAATGAAATACGAATATTTTACGTTACATTACGAATAGTTACGTTTCCTGAAATTTTTGAACATGTTGAAAAAATTCTGCGAAGCCTGCACTCGGCTGCGAATTCTTACGAACATTTACGAACGTTACGAACCTCTGCGAATGTTCATTACGAAATGCTGGGAAAATCTGCGATTTTTTTGTCGCAAAGAATCGTACCTTTTCGTAATGAACATTCTCAGATGTATGAGAGCTGCTTAATTCCCGTATAAATTACTATATTTATGTAACAAAATAAAGAAACAAATCTATTTTCTGGCATGAAATAAGCACCAGCAATCAATTATATCGTGCCGGTTTTTGTATTTGCATTTAGTCCTAGAACTATGGTGATTTTGTAGGATTAACAGAGGGTGATATTTAACTCTTTATAATTCGATGGACTAAATCTACACAGTTAGACCGGGGCTTAAGTTAGGCGCCTTTCGAGAATACAGGCCTATATTTATATTTTATTCTTTGTAACAGCTTATTTTTGTTAAGGGCAATTCCATGAAAAATGTTCACTTTAGTAAAAAAATGAAGTTTGCAATTGCACTTAAACTCTCAAATATTCTTGAAAAGTAATGTATAAATGTTCATTTTCCAATAGACAAATCATTAAACTGACAAATTTTCGTATTTTTTTCCACCAGTGAAAATCTTATATGATGTATCGTAATAACACAAAAATGTGGCTATTTTTGAAGAGTTTATTCTTCCTGTCTCTAATGAAGGCCTAAAATCTACTGGAGGTCTCCTTCAACTTTTAAACAGTAGTTCAGTGTACATATCAACAGAAAATCACAATGAATGTTTATATCATTCATCAATTTTCAAGGCATTGATCCTCAAAATTGTGTGATTTCTTTATCATTAGAAGTGTCATGTCCGTTACGTTTTTCACTTAAAGTTTTCATAGCCAACAGGAAATTTGTATTTGGTTACTGTAAATTCAGTTTCTATGTTAGAACTAAATCCCCTTACATGTGTAGAAACCATTTTTCCATACCACTGTCAGTTTTCAAGCAAATGGCGTAACGGACATGACACTTTGCGTAACGGACATGACACTTTATATACGACAAGTGGCAGAAACCACATTGTGGGCTCCATTTAATAGATTGATTATTGTTTTCAATTGCTTGAGGATAGTGGGATGTTTCTAGATACTAGTGACTCATAAATATAAATCTGCTTGTTATATTTAAGACACAACAACAAGCAGATTTTCCAGTTTACCCATGGAAGTCTGTAAATTTCAGATCTTGCTAGCCCTGTTATGTAATCCCATTCCAACATCTTGATCATGATTGACGACCAACATGCAGCAGCAGGTATGTCCCTGTTTATTTACATATAGTGGATTACTGAAGCCAAGACAATGCAGTTCCACTATTGGCCATCTCCCTAGCACTTTTCCATGATAACTTAGACCTCATTTCATAATGACACTGGTTTTGTGGAACTGCTTTAGTGCATGTTGCAGATACATGTAGTTAACTTTCTTTCTTTAAAACTGATGTGAATCATTCAGGACATTTTCATGATATGTTCAAACTTTTGATCAGGTCTGGTTCATTAAGTTTTCTTTGCCTCAAAGCTTGAGACGTGCTCTACTTTGTTGTATGTTGTTGTGGTACTCTAAGCATTATATTCCATGCATTGTAGTATAGTTGTTAGATCACTAAAACCTGCAAAAAAGAACTTAGATGTGTTACTATTTAACATTTGGTAGTAGTACTGAGCTGTTAGTTTTGTCTTTTTTATGCCAAATGTTTTTTTGAAAGAAAGAAGTGAAGATATGGTTCACTTCACAAGGGTGTCATGTCCGTTACGCTAGCATATTAATACTATCTGAGAAATATTAGCCTATAAAGGAGAAAACACCATAGCATCAACTAATAATTTGTTCTGTTTTGGTATGGAGGGTAGTATTAACTAAAATGTATCATAAATTGTAGCTAGCTGGTGCAGAAGCAAGTTTGCTTTATTTTTTATATCTTGTGTAAACATTGAAAAACCAACCCTTCTAAAATTACAGAAATATATGAGATAGTACAGAATACCAGTTATGATGTGTGTCCCTATCTTTCAACCTTACTATATGAACAATAAAATATCTGCCATATCTCGTAATAAAACAAATATATCCGCTCACAAAAAGTGGACAAAACTGTCATGTCCGTTACGCTCAATGCGTCATGTCCGTTACGCTACATTCTGAGCTATAAAAAAAGAATGCAATGTAAAATTAATCTCAAACATGAATTTATGATTACAGCATGACTTTAAGTTTTAATTAATACCCAAACCAGGTTCATTCTATCCCAAAACTCACAGGAATTTTCATAATAAAAAGTAGGTTAAAAAGCCTTGTCCATTTTGTGTCATGTCCGTTACGCTCACAACGAGTGCATTTTCTCCACAACCGTTCAATAAAATGATGTGAAATGTCATGAGTATATCCCTGATAGTCAAATGTGTCTGATAAACTCAATAAAAATTGTTTGGAGACTGCCAATTCTATTGTGTGATGTTTTGAATTACAAAAAACTGTCTGAATGTCATGTCCGTTACGCTGGAATTGACCATAACCTAACTACCTAAAGGCTAAAATCAGAGTAACCTGATAAGTTATGTTAAAAGGAAGAGATTGCGGAGAAGGAGGATCAAGATTACCAAACAACTTCATTTGATATTCTTTATACATAACCAGATAATCCATGGAAATCTCTGCGCACACAATGTGTTACTGACTGAGAGAAAGCAATGCAAACTAGCAGACTATGGGCTAGCCTCGTTACTGTTTAGTAAAAGAGCTGTAAGTAGGCTTATTGCCAATACACATGTGGTTGTTTGATAGTATATTATTATCAGGCAATTCCTATGTAAACTTTCACACATCAGAAAGAACAGTAAACAGTTCATCTTTAATATTAAGCCACTTTTAATAATCGCATTTTTATCATTTGTTTTATTCATTTTATATTAATCTAACAAAGTTTGTATGATATATTTTTGTATAGTCTCGATGAATATTTATGTGATCAGAAAGATAGGAGTGAGACCAACAGACCAAATGCATGTACACAAAAACATTCTAAAGAAGAAACTTAAACTTGAAAGAAATATTCGACAAAATAGTTGTTTGCGTGCCATGTTTTGAAAAATGAAATGAAATGTCTATGTTTACTCCAATCATTTCTCTTTTACCATCACTACCAATGAAAACCTATGTCAGATGACAAACCGAATTACGAGTTTAACAGTGCGGTCTGTGTCATCAGGAGGCTTTATTGAAATAAAACGAGGAAAATTATCCTACCACCACTTCAACATTTACTTTTAAACGTATCATATGAAATGATCTATTCCATGCAGAAACCAACAAGATGGAGTTCACCCGAAACCATGCTTACTGGTGTCAGATCATTGGAAGGAGATATCTGGTCATTTGGAATCCTCTTGTGGGAAATTGTGACTCTAGGTACGAAATAAATCACTTTCCTATTAAATGGAATCTCCAGTGCTATAAACACCAAAATTAACTTCATAAAAATGATGAGACAAGTACGATTACTCTAAAAATGTATTAAAATAGGATTCATACATTTAATTTGATGTTTGAGATTTGAAGCTTTAATAGAACATTTCTTCTTTATAAGTTTGACCTTTGATGTTCTCTACTCGAATAGAAAGGGGAATATTATTCATATCATTTTTTAAATTCTTTGAATGATCCAAAATTAACAATTGCATTTGATTACCACTTTCTTTTATATCTTGACATTTCTAATGACTGACCGGTAGATGACCCAGAAGATATACTTTGTTTTTCATTTACTCATAAAGGTGCTAGCCCATACCCTAATATGACCTTTGACACTATCCAGAAGAAGATTGCCAATGGTTACAAGATGCCACGCCCTAGTCATTGTGGACAAGAAGTGTAAAGAACTATCTTTTTATTCGGTATTTTTCTTTGTCTATAGTGCTTTAATATCATCATCGTAATTCGATTTATACGGTAGATTTCATTGTTCAATTGCATAATGTGGATACATATGTATATATATATATATATACATAAACACACACACACACACATACAGCGTTATATATCAAATGTAATTTTAATTACTTTCACTTTTTTTTCCAATTTGTGGACGATTTTATTTTCTATCACACACCTTTAACAAATCCCTTCAGTGATCCATATAGTTTGAGGTGATACATCTACTAGCCTACAGCTGCTACACATTTACCATTTCAAATCATGTCAGCTTTAAGTAAATGAAGTCATTTAAAATCCGATTGATTCGAGAAGTAGGTTTGATGGATGGAAATACAAAGGCTAGAAAATAATGAAAATCTTCGAGAATCTTTTCAAACCTTATTATCAGGCATTCATCATTGTATTTTTTTGTCTTTTTTAAATACCCGCGATTGTGCATTAAGCTTGTATTTGCTAAGAAATAAAGATGAAGTTGTGATTTCCAAACACTGAATAACCTTAACATATGCTCATATGTGGGTACATTGCGCCCGTGAGCGTTTATATACTAATTTTTTAACCACGCATTTTGAAGAGTGTAGGTGCAATATAATTCATGGCACGGTACTGACAAGCTGATACCCGAAAGCAGTCCCTTGTTAACTAAGATTGAATAAATAAATCGCACTCAATCAAACTAAAATTAGAATCCCATGATCATGGAATTTAAATTTAAATTTTTAATCCGTCTAAAAGGAAGATGAAAACACAATTGCTAAACATTCAATTTATTGTAGAGATATCTGATAATACTGGAATTATTTTAAGCACTACCGTAGCGAATATTTATGAGCATTCTATATTAGATCATCCATAAGATAAAAATGACCACTTTGTGATTACCTTGCAGGTATACCGTAATTAGTCGCTGTTGGGAGAAAGAAGGGATAAATCGCAGTAGCTTCGATGAGATCCTGAAGAGTTTGGAAAGGATTCTAGAGGAGACTCATGTAAGATTGAACTCAAATCATCGCCCTCTGCGGCAGAGTTTAGTTTCCCTTAAGGCACTCATTTTATAACAATTTTGTAACCACAGTATTAACCTTAGTTACAAATGTATCATTGACGTATGCAATTAGCGATCTAATTTCTTCATTAAAACAGACCATCTTGAAAGTAGAAATAATAAAGTCCTTTTTGTATTTGGCAATGATCTTAACATGGAATGAAGAATAATATATCATACAATTCCAGCATTACAGAAATAATAAAAGATTACCCGCAATATTTATTCCTTAGATGTACTTATCATGCTTAGAAATGCATAATTTGATCGTACATTATTATAATTATGGACTTGGTGTACTGCAACTCGTTCACTATTATTTTTATGTCACTACTCTGCCCTAATGTGTTCTTTTCTTTTTCTAAACATGTTTGATGTACTATATTATGACTTTATGAATGAAGAAATTATTTCAACAGCAATTGCAAAATCTCTTCGTTATTTGTATAGCATATGGGAAGGGCGAGGGGGAGAGGGTGGCACTTTGACATATTTTAAAGCTTGGATAAAAGGTGATAATTGACTTTTGAGTCATTTTGAAGCAATCACCTGAAAGTAAATTGTAACCAAATTGCTTTTAAAATCTCATAAATCATGGATAGCTTTTCCTTTAAAAATTATCGCTCAGTAGCAATGCGACCTCACAAAACAACATCGTTAAGTAGACGTTTTGAAGCCAACCGTCAAAAAGATAAACGAAGTTAATATTGTGGTACCTGATTAACCAAACATTTGAAAGCCAATCTCATGAACTGAAATAAAATCTGAAATCTGAAACCTCAGTCAAGTCAAAACAATTTCAATCTGGCAAGACAAGGTATAATTTGTAAATCATGAAGAAATGGATTATTTTTATTCGGTCACCACTGGCTCAGATGTAACCACCCCCCCCCCCCCCCCCCCCCCCCGAAGCCAAGGTCCAGATACGCCCGTGGATGAGAACCAGTGTGGTAGACTTTAGGTACTACTCTAACCATGCAAAATGTTATAACATCTCTTCACAGAATTGTTTGGCTCTCAATGACTTGGACGAAGGATTGTATGCATCTACACTGGACATGTGAAATCACTCGAACAAGCTTCTATCTTCAAGTAACGGATACCATGTTAACGTGCTAATTATAGATGTTCAAAATGTCTGTAACATAACTGTTCTATTTCCTACTATTTTAATATGAAGAAATGACAATACTCAGACTACTCCTAAACTATATACATCTACATCTCAAACCTTTAACCTTTTCCATATCATTATGCAGACATGAATATGTATGATTTACCATATTAAACTATCAATAACATGTTGAAATGTTGGCTATGCTCACAACATATATTTTTGTCATCGTAGTACGCCCTAGTATCATTCATTTGGGTATGATTGATCGAGACCGTCGTACAAAAAAGTCCTAATTCGCAAAGGTTTTTTTAGCAGGCTCCTCCTATGTCATTGCAAATCTCTGTTATAAGTAAGTTATTTCCTTCATATTTTAAACCAGGATACTATTTTGTGTTTATCCAGTATGATACTTTAGAATTCATTGCAAAGAAGTCAGATCTTTGAACAGGTGTTTGTACACATCAGGTTAATTGGTTTTAACGTTGTTGTTTTTTGGTTTTGTTTTAATGTGAAAATAAGAAATATATATGTTTAAAAACGTGCACATGGTGGATGTAAATATACTTATGATGAATACATATCGACTGGTAGCTGTTGTACAGATACATTGAACATAAACTTTCTTTGAGAGAGACGTTTAATCTTCAGTAAGTTTATGAATGATCATGTTTAGGCCTAAAGTTGATCCTCAAGAAACTTGTTTGAATGTTTGGCATGTTTATCTCATTTATAAATGATGTATGATGATCTTTATTTCATTTAATGATATCTGTAATATGTTTCTTTCGCTTTTGAATGGAAAATCAATGTTGAGGTAAAATACGTTTTATTATCCATTATAATCAAGATTGTAGGTCTATATTATTGTTTTCCTATGCAAAATATGTTGAACTGTACATTTTTACGGGGATCTATATAACACATTATGTCATGGCAATCTGTGTGTGTCCATGTGCTCTTACAAATATGCAGTTGTGGGGTACAGAGAACAAAAGAGCACAGTGGTGGCCTTTATTCCGTCATGCTTGTGGGGTACAAAATATTGCTTGCGGGGTACAAAATACAATAGGAGAAAACAATACCGTTACCCACAAATCAGTGTGTGTTCATATGTGTGTGTGTGCGTGTATGTGTTAGAGAGAGAGACAGAGAGCAGATCACAAGATACTTTTTGTTACCCTATGACTATAATTAAATGCTTTCATTCAGTTGCCTTTCTATCATTGTCTATCAGCCGATGTATAATCTAGTTATACTACACATGCTCCGGCGACAATTGCTCACGGGGTTCAAATCCCACCACAGCACTAACGTCCTTTGGCAAGACAATAATCTACATTGCCACTCTCCACCCAGGTGTAAATGGGTACCTGATATGCTTGAGCGCTAGTTACTTTGGCAGCTCGGCTATAACCAGGGTAATATGTCTAAGCGCCATGAGCGTCACTGCGTGACGGATATGAGCGCTATATAAGTGGCCATTATTATTATTATTATTATTATTATTACGGTCAGCTTCCTACGCTAATCGAATTCTTGACTTCAACCATGGGCCAAACAATACACCTAACCCTAAAAACCTAACCTTAAAAACCAACATCAACACGAGCCATAATCCTACATATTTGACAAAATAAAGCCAGGGGCAATTATCGCTGGTGCATAATTCAGAGCACCTATTTTTAATAAAATTATATCATCTACGTTTATGTAGTTTCCAGAGACTTCCAATATCTTCCTGTAGGAATTGGACTTCATTTCAGAAAGTCAAAATTTATTATTTATTTATATTTATTATAGAAACTGGAATTTTAATTTTTGTTTGCGAAGTGACAAGAATATTATGGTAGTTAGTACAGATAAGTTAGTTGAAGAGTTAGCTCAATACCAAGCTGTTCTTCGCTTATTTGGGTCAGTTATGGTTGTTTGCTGAAAATGTACGAAGAAGCTTTCTGTTACGATATTTTGTCATTATTTTGATATTTGAATATTAAAGTCATGATCAGAGATTAACTATTGACTATATGAGTCCCCTTTTCTTATACTTAATGGTAATGCCAATTTATGCTCTTAGTGAAGCCATGACCTACAAGATTTTTTTTTGCGTGCTTGTTTTGACAAAAAGCAATTCTCAAAGGCATGGTTTTGAAACAACAACATGGTAAAGATTATGTAAAAGATATAACAGTGTGCCTCAGTAGACCACAAAGATCGTATCATACAAATGGGTTCAGAATGTAATCTATCCGCACTCGAGTTGAGACTGTGTGCATCTATCGGTGCATACAGCCTCAAAGATTAAAAAGTAATGCAAGATTTTGATGAAAAAAAAAAAACGTGTGATAATTTTCGTAACCAATTTTCATGTGACTGCGTTCGACCAATCACTTCATTATGACCTAGGAATGCGTTGTATAATAGTAGATTATTCTGGGGTTAAGGGGGTGGGGTCACAGACCCGCCCCCTTTTCTTATCAGAAATCGTCGCACTTACTTTATGTGTTTCAATATTATAAACCGCAGTTTGTACATTAAAATATTTAGTGGACCTTCTCACCGATCTACAAGTGCGTCATTGGGTGTACGTGTGTGTGTGTTTGATTTAACCCTGATATGTATATATGTGTGTGTTTGGTGGGTGTGGAGCCCACACTAATGTTAAAATATACCACACACGTCATAACATGTCAACCACAAGTATAAAAATAACCACAAGTGTAAAAGAATTCTCACACAAATGTAAAAATCTGTTTAACCACAAATGTGAAAACGTTTCCCCTACATATGTAAAAAAAAAAAAAATCAATTTTTACCTCAAATGTCATAACATCATGTCAACCGCAAATGTAAAAAATCATAAATCATACTTGCATAATGTACCTATGTAAGAAAAGTTATAAGATGTGTGTGTGTGTGTGTGTGCGTTTGTTTAGCATTATGTCCGAGGACATTTTCGGACAGAGAACAAAAAAAAATCATGACAACAATGGTCCTCGGAAGCCGGACAATAGTCCTCGAACGTCGAACAATGAATTTATGCCTTATTCCGTCGACTGTCCGAGGACGAGTAACAATAGAGGAACAATAGTTGTCCTCGGAAGTAAAGCCATGTAAACGTGTGTGTGTGTGTGTGCATGTGTAAGCGTGTACCAACAGAGGTATACTTGCGTGACTTATTGGACAGTCAAACACAATAGATGCCTTTATTCCGTCAGGCTTGTGTGGCTATTTGAACAATAGAGGGAACAAAGGGAAAGACACATAAGTATACATGTGTGAATATCTATGTGTGTGTAAGGTTTTTCTGACCATTAGAATCTCTAAAATTTAAAAGGCCCTTTTCCACACATGTGGAAAAATGTTAACCGCAAATGTATAAAAATGCATTAAGATGGTGGTTTACTAGTGGTTTCTCTCCTTTTATGATCCGTTTACAGGGGAGGGGGGTCGAGCAGCTGATCATAAACTACAATGGCCGGAAAAAAATTATCATAATCTCAAAATAACAGCAATTTATTTATCACTTTCAAGAAGGCGCTTCATATAAATTGAATTTGAGCGTAATCTTTAATTATTATTGTCGAGATTTTTAATGATGAAATAACGGTTGAAGAAAGGTTACATGCCTGAAGCCTACATGTTATCATTTCAATCTAGTGCTTACGAAGAAGTACACAACACGGCGCAATGTATGTAGACAAATGGGTGCATGAAAATTACTATGGACAGCTGCTGCCGAAACAATAATTGTTACTAAAAAAATCCTAAATCTCAGCTCACAAGAGGCGTCATTTGCCGACGTAAGGACCATGTCGATCAAGCCATTTGTCTACACACATTGTTACGTTGTTCTCGTGAAAATCGAACCGGTTCATCAGTCAGACCGGACTTCGGAAAAATCGAGCACCGGTTTATACAGGTTGAAGTGAACCCGCTACCTGCTTCAACCTGCTACTACTCAAACCATCGCTACTCAAGCCACATTCAGCTCATCTCATCTGGTTTACAGTCCTTTTCAGGACTCATTTTCAAGAAAGAATACCTCTATTTCCTCTTCTAATCCTTTCTCGTCTTTCCATTTCAATTTCTGCCTATATTTCCTTTCTTCAAACTACACATTGTGAACCGTAAACCTTCTCCACGTTATAAACTCCACCATGCAAACCTACAAATATCATCTATATATATATCGTTGGCAGGTTGACTTTGCAAGATTTTCCCCGTGCCTTTTGTACACACTGCCTCGCACTGAACGATGAGGGCTCTATATTCATACGCCGTTTTCGGAGTATATACCTGTGCTCGGTTTTCTGAAGTTGGGTGTGACTGTTCATTATGCAAGAAATGAGTTTTCACAATGGCGCATGACATGTTATGACATTTGAGGTAAAAATCGAAATTTTCATATTTGTAGGCGAAACATTTTCACATGTGTGGTTAAACAGATTTTTACATTTGTGGGAAAATTCGTTTACACTTGTGGTTATTTTTATACTTGTGGTTGGCATATTATAACGCACACGCTTGCACATGCACACACACACATACATCTCATAAGAACTTATCTCACATAGGTACATTATGCAAGCAATGAGTTTTTACATTTGCTGTTGACATGTTATGACAATTGAGGTAAAAATTGATTTTTTTTTTTTTTTTTTTTACATTTGTAGGCGAAACGTTTTCACATTTGTGGGAGAATTTTTTGTATATACATGTGGTTGACATGTTATAACACTTGTGGTTAATTTGACATTTGCGACTGCAGGAGGCTACTGTAGACATTGATAAACATGAGTCCATTTTACAACCTATATTGGGCACGTAAACTACTTTTTGCAAAATATGCCAACCTCAAATCATCGAAATCTAAAGTCTACGTTTAAACTTAACGTAAATCCCGAATTACATATGGCACTGGACTGTGCTTATTTGGAAAGTGCTCTAATGGGAGCCATTTCTTTCAAAAGCAGAATCAGAAATGACTCTACATCCCGATTGGTGTATATTGCACATAATTTATCTACATGCTTGCAAATTTAGTGCTTATATGGCCCCTGCAAACACACGCAACCCAAATGCAAGGGGGGGGGGGGGGGTTTGCTGTTGATTTTTATGGATGCATACAACTAATATTCTGTTATCCAAACATCTAGATATGTTTCATAGATTTTTAAATGTTTTTGGAAATATTTTTTCAGGGATGCATACAACTCATATTTTGTTGTTCAACCATCTGAATATGTTTCATAGAGTTTGAAATATTTTTTTGAAATCATTTTCTCAAACATGCTAAGCTCCACCCTAAATAGAAGCTCCAGATCTCATTCCTGCAATGAAATCTTATCTGTCAGTCATCAGTCAGTTACACTAACATGCTACAATAGAAAGTGGAATGTAACTTCCCCCAGCTAAACACATGCTCACAATAGAATTGCATGCTTTCAAACAATACCTCCTCATTACCATTTTTTTTTTGGCTGGTGATGCTACAGCATGTCTGATATCGCAACTACTATGTAGGCATTATATGATCTATTAGAACAGATGGTCATCTCTGGCAGAGCTACATGCCACTGTCTCCCCTTAGCTCACTTATGATTGACAGATGATGTCATTGCAGGAATAAGATCTGGAGAAATTTTTAGGGTGTTTGAGAAAATGATTTCAAAAAAATATTTCAAACTCTATGAAACATATTCAGATGGTTGAATAACAAAATATGAGTTGTATGCATCCCTGCATATCAACAGAAATCAACTTGCATTAAAAAAAAAACATAATTAATTGGTTATATGTCGCTCTACTTTACGAACAGCTATATATTTATATATATATATATATATATATATATGTTGTGACTATTTTTCTAATCTTTTCACATTAGTCAATCAGACCCAACTCCGAGAAACCGAGCGCAGGTGATATGCTGTCGATATGTATTTCTGAAAAAAAATGCTGCGGATAGATTTAGTTTAAATGTTTTTCACTTGAAAAGTATATCATAATGACAAATTATTCATGGACCTTGGAGACAAATGACCCGCAGCATTTTTTTCAAATAATATAGTTTCTCAATTGGTTTACTTCGCAAGATTTTCCCTATGCCTTTTGTACACTGACTCTCATTAAACGACGAGGGCTCTACATTCATCATGTGTTATACGCCGTTTTCGGCGTTTTAACCTGTGCTCGGTTTTTCGGAGTTGGGTCTGACTGTTAGTGAAAATTATTTCTGGGCTGTTCGGTACATACATCTTTGTTTCAATCTCCGTGTATGTATCCCCCATCAGTTTCAGTGGCCCAGAACCTAACTCCAAACCCAAAAAGCTGGAAAGTTGATATTCGGGCAACCGGCCCTGACTAAATTTGGCAAGTACGTCTAAGACAAAAAAACACCTCTAGGAGAGCCTGACTCTTTCAATCAACTTGCAAAATGAATGAGAAATGTTATAATGATAATATTGATAATTATAATAATGATGATAATAATGATATTAATATTATTAATAATAATAATAATTATTATTATAGGTTTTCCCGGTCAATTTCAAACTTTTTCCAATCAATTTAACGTTTCGAGCAATCAATTTCGCCCGAAATGCGATCGCGGTAACAAATCAGAATTCAAATTCGTCTTTGGCCGCTCAAAATCATCATCTCAGCGATCAAATTGCAAATTGCGCCCATCAATTTAAAACAATGAGCAAAGGTATTCATCAATCTTCATTCAAATTCGTCCATTCGTAACAATTCCGTCTTTGCGGCCATTCAAATTCGTTAATGAGCATGCATATTTGAAATAACTGCAATCAAATTAAGAATGTGAGGTTCGTATCAGGTAGAAAGTCAAAATGGGGAGGGTTTTGGGAACGCTTTATGTTAATACTTGCTCATTTGGCAAATAACCAGAAACATTTTCCTTCTTTTCATGTCAAATTTGGGTAGAAATTTGATCTCTTTTTTGATTGATGTTGATTTTGAGCGGCCAAAGACGAATTTAAATTCTGATTTGTTACCGCGATCGCATTTCGGGCGAAATTGATTGCTCGAAACGTTAAATTGATGGGAGAAAGTTTGAAATTGACCGGAAAACCTATATTATTATAATAACAATAATAATAATAATAATAAGTGGGTCTTATTTAACATGTTTACCCAGGGCAGCCAAAGCACTATTCATACTGACGACCTTGCAATTACCATTACCCAGGGTAGAGACAAATAGAACAGTTGTGGGGAAAACACCTTGTCCAAGGATGTAAGCAACGGGCGAGGATCGAACTTGCGACTTCTCATATGAGAGTCAAGAGCCTTCTCCAGTATACCATAGTACTCACACACATAATATTCTTCTTTGCTTTCATCTCACAGGATCGCCAAAGCAGGTCCATCGCTGTCATCGTTCTAAAGTATAGTCATTCATACTACTCATGCTATTACTAATATGCGTTCTATTTCTACTTGTTCGACTAGTTCTCACGACTGTGTGTATTTTGCGTCACTACTTCTAAAGAGCATCAATGCTCATGTCTTTCGCTCTTATTAAAGGTAGTGAGAGTACCCGTTGAGTAAAAACTGTATAAAAACATTTATGTACAAAATTGTTAGCACTGTAATTTTCTATGAATTTGGTGATTTGTATTAAAGAAACCCCAATATTGCGCCGTTGCTTAAGCCTCGTCGTTTGTATTTTCGCCATGGTCTCTAATACGAAATAAAGAAAGAACATGATACAAAATTGATAAATAAAATTCTATCAGCATTTGATCAACATAGATAGGTACATAAGTTTTCTGTCATTATTACCGGTGATGGTGTGAGGGTGTGAAAAAAGTTTGCGTTTCGTGAGACAGACCGCGTGATCAGGTTTGTAGATGCGTATCAAGAGTGATTTGTATGTGAGATATGATGGTTTCGGGGACATCCCGAAAGACCAACAGCTCACGAAACCAACAAAACCAAAAGTAATAAATTAATAAAATAAAAGGAATTTGTGTAGTTAACACATTAATGGTTAACTTCAGCATGGCAGCCACATAGCCCAGATACTTAAGTCAGATCATTTGACTGTATTTGAGAAAGCAATGCAATTTTCACAATAGCTTATTATTTAAATTATCATTTGACACCAAAATTCACCTCAAGAAATTTGCAACACACAAAATTGTACTATGTAAATTTGACCTGAATTGAATTACACACATTGGAGTTATTAAATTATAATCACAAAATGGGGGTTTCTCTACATCCAGAGCATTTCTGGCAGTAAAGCGTGGTTTACGGGCACTTTGGTGGGGGTTTTTTCAGGGGCGTGAATACGCTCCCTTCCCGATTAAAAATTTAGACAGTTTTTATATTTTGTAATGTACATTCATATCTCTTTCTTCTGACAAATTTGGTCCACCGGCCTTAAGAGCAAAAAATTGTTTAGGTGTGGTCTCACAACCCATCCCGACGGAAAATTCTGTCAGTTTTTGTGTTTTGGTAAGGTATATAGTCATACACCTTTCATCCGACAAAGTTCGGCGCATACGTTAGATGGGTTGAAATCGACTCGACTTTTGGGCCCTTTTGGGAGCTCTCGGGCCACAACCGGCCGCTTTGTTCGAGCTGACGAGCTTTTTGTGAATGACATGGATGGTCTAAGGAACTTAAAAGGGTCAAATCTCACATGCAAAATGGGGTGACTATTTCGGGACGGGCTCCCAGACTATTAGTTGTATTCAGGGCGCACTCGATTAATTAATCTACTTCCGAAGCATATTTTGACTTGTTTAAGTAAGGTGATATAATGGGCGCTGAACTATAATATTCATATAAACTTGCATACTTGTCGGCTGTAAATCTATAAATGAGAAATTGGGTTCGGAATTCACCTTTTATATATATATATATATGACTAAAGGGTACAAAATTAGCTGGACACACAGCAATGCGGTTAATTCCGTCATAATAGTGCCACCTACATTAGCGGGACAGTTGAGCATAGAAATAAGACAGAAACTGTCCAGCTAATGTAGCCTTTAGAGTTATTATATATATATATATATATATATATATATATATATAGTTCAAAAGTTCTGCGACGGAGTTTAATAAGTAGACAGAGACACATAATAAATCACTTCGTTAGACACAAAGGATTCAATATTTCGCCTATAAAGCTTCTTCTTCGCGCCTTGACTCTGTTGTTTATTTACGCTTGTTGTTTTGACAATAATTACGCGCTATGCACTAACTACATCTCCGGTGCATTTTTTGTACTTGGTATCATTTCCTGAAGAAGCCTTATAGGCGAAATATTGAACCCTTTGTGTCTAACGGAGAAATTTATTCTGTGTCTCTGTATATATATATATATATATATATATATATATATATATATATAAGGTCTCACGTATCGGCTCAAACAAATTGAAAGAAAACTGCTAAAAGCGTTTGAAATGCATTGTGGCCAATTTTATTTTTACACTCGAATTTTCGGCGCTCCCTGGCGTCTTCTTCAGGAGAACAATAACAATAACAATAACAATAACATTTATTGTTCTCCTGAAGAAGACGCCAGGGAGCGCCGAAAATTCGAGTGTAAAAATAAAATTGGCCACAATGCATTACAAACGCTTTTAGCAGTTTTCTTTATATATATATATATTATATATATTACCCTTATGCTAAAGCTTGGACGCATTGATATATTTCAAAAGAATTGTTTGATCTGCAGTGCATTTCAGTTGTTCCAGCTGTGAACATTCGTAGTTCATCATGTTCCTGGTTAGCCTCGTTTCAACTTTCAAAGTGTTTGAGCCAAGCAAGTGGTGAAATGATGTACCTAATATTGTTTCTACTCTTTGAATAAAAGAAATTTCGTCAAGAGGTAATTAAAATGTGGATTTTTGATCAGCTTATATTTACTCGTGTGAACCCTTTACGTCATCTCGGGTACCATTGTTCCATTTAAAGCCTCTCGTGGCAGTAAATATTTGTATACTCACACCCGCGTTCAACGTCTTGTCTCATTCGTTTTGTGTATTTCTTATCTTCGACACATGATATGACAGATATACATTATATTATGCAAATATGTATGACGTTAATATTTTAACGTATGACCGAAATATTTTCCATACTTATTGTTCTAATATAAACAGATAACATCTCTTCACATCGACATTTGCGGAAAACATTCATTGAGTGAGCATTATTTTCTATGCGCTTGTTCATGTGTATGCTAGATTATTCTCGACTACACGATTTTTAACAAAATAGGATGGCGACGGTTTATTTCAGATGGCTGGTCCCGATCTTCCTTCACCTTGTGATACCTAGTAAGTAGATTTAATTAATGTTACATTTGGATATGATACAGAATCGATAACTTTATTATAATAATATTAATAAATTGGTAATAGCAATGAACCATCTGGACTATTGTTCTTTTTATAATTTCATAATGATATTGATAATGATAATTATAATGGTTGTAAATACCTAATTTGCAATTTCTAACCCAACGTAATCAACTACACATTAAAATACGAAAAGAACAAAAAGGGGAAATGGCATTCAATAAGGACATGCACTCGATGGTAAAAAGAAAAGAATAATCAAAGATGTCCGAAATTTTGAAAAACATGGCATTGAATGGTTTATTTGAATAAAAGCATGATATGCAATACATTTATATGTAACGTGTGCAGTTAATGCAAATGTTAATTCATTTGTTTCATAAAGATATATTTAAATGAGGATCATATTTAAGCATGAAAATTTAGTGTCACCCTGCCCATATTTTTCCCCTTCATCATCCCAGGGATACAAGGACAGATGATAACACCTTCCTCCGTGCTTACGGCTATTGGTGACGATGTGTTTTTGACGTGTACAACTAATGTAACAACACCAACCTTTGTTTGGATCGATGTTACCGGTGCTGTAACAATATATCGAGGGGGTATCAAGATATATCCATTTGCCCCATACGCAAATTTTGATTTGAATGAAAACACAGCCACGCAGGAGTCTACACTGATCATCAATGATATTCTACTGTTGCATGAGGGGCAATACCGGTGTGATGTTGATGGACAACCTCAGGGAGAGCCAGTTGGTGTAACTGTAGAAGGTAAAACTCATCTAGGCCTACTCATGAATGTCTTCCTTGCGTTAAGTTTTATTGATAACTCTACATCGCTAAATGCTGTAGGAACGAAAAAGATAAGCTTTAAGTAAGTTTTAGATAAATTGGGGGGGGGGCGGGTGCGACTATATAATAGCATAAGGGGCAGAGGGGAATCTGTGGTTACTGCTGGAAGTTAAAAAAACACCAAACAAACAATAAAAAAGAACAAGAAGAACAAGAAAAACAAGAAAAAAGGGGGAGGGGGAGGAGTAGAAGGAAGATAACAAGAAGGAGGAGCAGGAGGAGAAGGAGGAGGAGGGGAAAATGCCTTCACAGGCTCAATTAGCGCAGGTAATAACGTAATAGAAATGATGCCTCGTGTGAGACCTAGCTGATATAACAGGAAGTATGAGACGTGTTGGGTTCTATTATTGCTAAATACGATAATATTTGTCAATCCATTTTGTCTCTCTTGACTCAGGAGCATTGAATTGGTTACTGTCAAAGCTGGGGGTAATTGCAGGGCATGCATGAAGAGCAGTTTCAATACACTATCCATGGTAATTAAGACCATAAGATCATCAATTTGATGATGATGATGATGATGATTATTATTATTATTAATTATTATTATTATTATTATTATTATTATTATTATTATTATCATTATTATCATTATTATTTTTAGTAGTAGTAATAGTAGTATTATTGTTATTGTTATTATTATTATTAGTAGTAGTAGTATTAGTATTAGTATCAACATAATTATCATTATTATATTATTGCCATTATTATTATCATTTTCATTATCATTCATTCATTTATTTTTTTCCCTACAGCTGGATCGACTCCATCCCCAATATTTTTGCAAAGCGTTGATAGTGATACCATGTACCAGGCGACGTGTTCTTCACTAGGCAGTAAACCAGAAGAAACTATCACATGGATCCTAGACGGTGAGGTGCAGACTCAGAACATAACAGAAGTTTACCCAGTCCCTCCTATCAACGGTCAAATTTACAAAGACAGTGTGTTCATGTTTCCTGCAACCTTAGAGAACTACAATGTGCGATTAGAGTGTAATATCGGTGGTCATCAAGTGACCAAGTTGAACAGACACGAGTCAAGACTCGTAGATATTCATAGTAAGTATAGTATCATTTCCCCCTTTGTATTATACAGCTTTTAATCGTTCTGGTATGCAGAGGCGTCGGAACGTCGGGCCTCGGACAATGGATGAGGGCATCCCCCAATACATTGTCCAAGCCCGACTTTCCGACGACTCCGATGGCATGGTCAGAAATGGACAGGAATAACCACCTCGTATGGGGAAAGTTTTAGTAAAAAAAATACATGGTGTTTGGGCAAGGTCGGCAAAATATAATTTCTGTAAAGGATTTCCCTAAACAAGATGCCTATTCTGTCTGGATAAAGAAGTGAGAATAAATGCCATATACTATTAAACGAATGCTGCTGTTTTTGTTGGGCCTACATTTATCGGTCATGTAAAAATTCCAAGGCATTCACTATAATTAAGATGATTGCGCCGGGACAATATAAATGATAACATGAAGCCCCGCGGAACTAAAATCTGAAATGGGTTCCGTGCAAGCCCTATACCATGAAAGCAAATCGGCTACTCACAAGTCACTTTTTGTATGTTGAGAGTGTATTTCAACTTGCAATATCTCTTTATGATATCCTTACGTATAGTCTTCAATAATGAAAACTCTGTGGTGATATATATATATATACATATATATATATATATATATATATTCATGTCCTTTTAACCAATACAGATCCCCCAGTATCAGGTGCAATCGACATAGATTTTACTATTGATGAACCAAATCTTTATGTATCATGCGATACTTCAAAGACTCTTGTTCCAGCACTGAGTATCTTCTACATATACTCCAACGACACAGAGATATATAAATCTTCAGATTCAGCCAGTACTGTCACAATTCCTGAACCAACGTACGTCTCGGAGTTTACATGTATTGGTGCTAACTACCTTGGACATACAACAACTATCGAATCGTATGACCCGGACGGTAAGTTTCTCCTGTATTTCAAAGACATACGGGTTTTTTTCTGTGCATTACGTCATAATTCGCTTGCAACGAACTTTTTTTTAATTACCAATCAATATGTGTACAATCTTGCATGCCAATTTGGGATTGATATAATCCACTAGATTCATTTGTAAGATTGATTAATTAATAATTTCATCACAAAGCTATTGAATTTGTAACAATATTATATGACTTTCCGCAGGTCAGCAGCAATCAAAATAATTTATTTTCACGTAACATTTCTAAAGCATATAATTACAAGATTTCATATAAATTACTGTAATGGTACATCGCAGATCTACACAGATGGCATGATGTTTACAATAGATCGTTATTAGTATTCGCTGCATTTACGTCCCAGTGTTGTCACTGAGTTCAAAGGCAGGAAATCAGTAACTCAGTGATATTAATATGTTAATTATTGAATGCACCTTTGTCATTTCTAGTGACCCCAACATGAACATTATGTATGATAACGTTATCTCGAGGGTTGTTATTGGGAAGATTCAAGGGGCAATCCGACATACGATGAAGCCAGAGTAGAGGCCCACTCAAAAAAAAAACCTATAAGATATAATACTTGCATTGTGTCTACAACACATGGGGCTAACAATGTAGCCTACATGTGAACACTTCACTGGCACCTGGAAGGGATTCCACCCCCCCCCCCCGTCCCCTGCTGCATTTCTGGATATTAGGCACTAGCTTCAAGAGTTTCAAAATTCCAAATAATGCTTTCACATAGTGATTTTGCAGTCAAATGGGGGGGATTTTTTATTCATATTTTTTGTTTATTTCTTTATTTATTTATTTACTATTTATTTATTATCATTTTTTTAATTTATTTTTTATTTTTATAAAATTTATTTCATTTTATTTTATTGTATTTTTGGGGGTCTTATTTTTTATTCTTATTTTATTTTTCTTTCTTTTTCTTTTTTCTTTTTTTTTTTGGGGGGGGAGCCGGGGGGGTTAAACTGTTTGTATAAATAATTCAGAGTATGTGTGCATGTGTATTACCGCCTTGTGCTGTTCTATATTTGCAGCCACTACACTATGCTTCTATACATGCTATCCATGCCACAGAACTAAGTAAATGTCCTCTGGCATAACATTAATTAATCTCTGTTTGGAATGTCTATAATTGTCACCAACCTACGTCACCAACTGATGTGTTTAATATAATCATCAATACTAACTGCCTTAAAAGCAAAATAATCCGATAAGGAAATAAACCTAAACTTGTTTCACCTAAGTAGAACTCAGATCGCATTAACAAATAAAAGAAGTAAGATAGGCTTAGTCCGAAAGGGTGGGTAGCGTCGCGTCGCGTTGAGGCGAACGCCACCATTCGTCCAAATCCCCCCCCCCCCCTTAGTTTGGCCGAAGGGTTACGTTGGGAGCGTCAGGTCGCGTCGGGTGGAGTCGCGTTGACCGGAACGCCACAATTTGTCCAAAGTCCCCCGGTTTTGTCGAAAGGCAGATCCCGGATTTTCAAAAAAAAGGGGGAACAGAAATGAAGGGCTGTCATCAGGGGCAGATTTTGGATTTTGTTAAGGAGGGGGGGGGGGGGAGGCACTGCAATGCATGACTGTCTTCTGGGGCGGATCCAGGATTTTGTAAAAAGGGGGGGGGCACAGAAATGCAGGGCTGTCATCGGGGCGGATTCAGGATTTTTGTAAAAGAGGGCACAGAAATGCAGGGCTGTCAACAGGGGCGGATCCAGGATTTTGTAAATGAGGGGGCACACAGCCGGAAAATTACACAATTAAGTTTGATTTCAAAACGGGGCGACCAATTCACCCCCTCCCTGGATCCGCCCCTTTCAAAAGGAAGGGGCACGGGAGGTTATCCTGGATGACAGCCCTACATTTCTGAGCCCCCCCCCCCCCCCTCCATTTTTACAAAATCCTGGATCTGCCCCTGATGACAGACCTCCTTTTCTTTCCCCCCCCCCCCTTACAAAATCCTGGATCTGCCCTAATGGCAACCCTGCATTTCTGTGCCCCCCCCCCCCCCCTTTTTGCACAAAAACGACCACAAAACCGGGTGTGGGCTTAGGACGAATGGTGGCGTTCGCGTCAACGCGACGTGACGCAACGCTACCCACCCTTTCGGACTAAGCCAGTAAGATTAGGCCGAACGTGATCTGCGAATCGAAGGTTATTATCGGTATTATCTTTTAACATTAGTTTTGTCTTCTCAATGTATTTCTCTTATAGAGTCTTCTGCCACGTCAATTACTGGAAGCATTATGACGTGTGGCCTTTTCACAAGCATCGTCTTCGCTGCATCGGCTATATATGACATCATCTAAACTTGTTGTATGAAAACTGACGTCTGTGACGCCCTTAAAGTGTAACCCAGTCTTAAAGGGATGATTAGGAGGATGGGTGGAAGGACGGGGAGGGGTTGTTAAATTTTGTGAGGGAGCGAATCTGTACCATTCGTTCTCCTTCTTTCTTCTTCAACCTTTAAAAAAAATATATTTTCCTTACTTAACCCCATCCCATCTTTACTTCTTCATCAACTTAGTCTCACCCTTCACCCCTCCTCCTATCTTTATCCTGGGTGGGTGGGTAGCGTCGCGTCGCGTTGAGGCGAACGCCACCATTCGTCCAAAGCCCCCCCCCCCCCCTAGTTTGGCCGAAGGGTTACGTTGGGAGCGTCAGGTCGCGTCGGGTGGAGTCGCGTTGACCGGAACGCCACAATTTGTCCAAAGTCCCCCGGTTTTGTCGAAAGGCAGATCCCGGATTTTCAAAAAAAAAGGGGAAC
Source organism: Heliocidaris erythrogramma (assembly GCA_025617745.1). Classification (NCBI taxonomy): domain Eukaryota; kingdom Metazoa; phylum Echinodermata; class Echinoidea; order Camarodonta; family Echinometridae; genus Heliocidaris; species Heliocidaris erythrogramma. The sequence goes on from CM046854.1 coordinate 63,069,654, forward strand.
AGAAATGAAGGGCTGTCATCAGGGGCAGATTTTGGATTTTGTAAAGGAGGGGGGGGGGGGGAGACTCCTGGCACTGAAATGACTGTCTTCTGGGGCGGATTCAGGATTTTTGTAAAAGGGGGCACTGAAATGCATGACTGTCTTCTGGGGCGGATCCAGGATTTTGTAAAAAGGGGGGGGCACAGAAATGCAGGGCTGTCATCGGGGCGGATTCAGGATTTTTGTAAAAGAGGGCACAGAAATGCAGGGCTGTCAACAGGGGCGGATCCAGGATTTTGTAAATGAGGGGGCACACAGCCGGAAAATTACACAATTAAGTTTGATTTCAAAACGGGGCGACCAATTCACCCCCTCCCTGGATCCGCCCCTTTCAAAAGGAAGGGGCACGGGAGGTTATCCTGGATGACAGCCCTACATTTCTGAGCCCCCCCCCCCCCTCCATTTTTACAAAATCCAGGATCCGCCCCTGATGACAGACCTCCTTTTCTTTACCCCCCCCCCCCTGACAAAATCCTGGATCTGCCCTAATGGCAACCCTGCATTTCTGTGCCCCCCCCCCCCCTTTTTGCACAAAAAACAACGACAAAACCGGGTGTGGGCTTTGGACGAATGGTGGCGCTTACGACCGGGTTACACTTTAAGGGCGTCACAGACGGCTCCTAGCCCGTCAATTAGTGAAAAAAACAAAATTAATCAAAAAAATTAAAGTTCCTGGAACTGAATTTGTACACTTTAAACGTTAATCTACGGCAACTGTTACTGCTGCTACTAATGCTGCTCTGTTTACTTCTGTCATATCTGTATTGCATCGCTATTTTTTTGTTTATATAACTCTAACATTTGTATTGGAGAGGACAGATTAAAATGACCGAAAACCCTTACGTATGTCACAACGTTAAAATGAAAGTAGTATTAATCTCGAAACGCTCATTAATTAGCGATAGTCTTCTGAATTATCACCGCACAATGCATGGAAAAGATGAAATTTCATCTTCATTAGACATTGCATTCGAAGATTTGTTTTAGTGGTAAAGCTATGAATCTTAAAATATCAATTAAAAACAAGTGTCTCCAGTTGTAGAAGTCTGTAATACACATCAATAGGAAGTTGTTATATTTCCTCGTTCGTTCTCTTCGTGAAGCAAAAAAACACTTAAATCTTTTAAACGTTTGATAATCCAAAGTCATTTTAAATTCTTGAATATAAAAGCTGTCAAGAGGATATCATATGTCATACACAACTTTTCTTTATCACACTCGTAGCAATTGTTGCAGTATTGTGAATTAGATTATTCTAATCACTTTTTCGAAGTGGTTAATTGGTCTAATCCGTATCAAATAGCTATCTCATTCAAAGAAAACAAATCCGAAGCTGTTCTTCAAAAAGTGACATGTTGCGTGTTTAAAACTATTTCATTTTTAATAGAAGGCTTTATTCTCTAATGCCTAAAAAATTACTGCATGTCATTTTCGCCAATGTTAGATGTCTCATATAACATTCCTGTATTTCGTTTGCAACTATGGTTTAAAGGGTTGTGTCCTTACCAATGGTGTTTTATTATTAATACACGTATGATCTTGTGTTATTGAAGAGTATTTGGTATTTATGATTATGTGTGATGTGCTTGTACTTTTTATAGTCTGTGCAATTTAGCAAGATTTTGAAATTTCAATTTAGCAAGATTTTGAAATTTCTGAAATAAAAGGAAAAGTGAACGTTCTCAGTTTGTACAAGCAATCACTATAATAATTGTAATATAATTATGACTGTCTATTCTTTTTTTCTTTTTCTTTCATAGGATTTATATTTGAGGAATTCACAGTTGCAAATTCTTAAAAAAACGAGGACCTTTCCTTCTCGTCACTATACTTCACATTACAATCACACCTCCATACATACGGACCCTTCACAACTACATTCAACAAAACGCACATCCGCACCCACACCCGCATGTGCCAATATACACATCCACCCCCCCCCCCCCCTTTCCCTTCCCGCCCTCACGCCCAATGTAGAGAGGGGGGTACAGAGGTAGAAAGGGAGAGAGAGAGAGAGAGGGGGGAGGGGAAGATAAAGAGGACAGGGGTAGAGGGATAGGGGGGGGGGGAGTCAGGGGGGGGGGGGAGTGGGACAAGTGATAGGGGAGAAAGATATGAGGTAGAGATAGGGGGAAGGGGAAGAGAGAGAGAGCGAGAGAGATAGCGGAAAGAGAAGGATGAAAAGGAGAAAAAATGAGAGCAAGCTAGCGAATGAAAGAGAAACCTATAGTAAATATAAACGTGTTCCGTTGACCCTAGTAAGATTTTTAAGCCCATTTAAATAGCAAAATGATAGCAAAAATATATAAAATAAAAATTAATAACTTTGAATAATAAAGAGATATACCCATGTAGTCAACAAAACTTCCAAAGTTGCTGTATGGTAGCTGGGTAGAATTAGGCTAAGATAATGTTAAATGACTGAAAATGACTGAAAAAACTGTTTGTCTGTAATATGATTATTGCATCACCCTTTTAAACAAAGAGAACAATTCCATACCGCCCTCAGTGTTGTACTCCTGTTAGTATGTAAATCATGTTTTATCTTTTGTTGGAGCAATTAAGAGAAAATAGTCCATGCCCCCCCCCCCCCCCCCCCCCCCCACCCGTGTTGTGGCTAATAAAAACCAAATGCGGAAGGATTTATCTAACAGAACTATCTTTTGACAGATCTGGATGCAACTTTTTATTCTACTGGACACTTGCTTCTTGACATTGTCGAACGCGCCACTTTGGATAATCAATTCTGGTATAACAGTTGTGGACAACGAATTTATAGAATTGTTAATGTAAGTATATTAATTTTAAGCAAATTTTCAACTCTTGAAGAATTTCACCTATAATAATTATTTCGAAATTTAACTAGAAATTAAGCATGTCAAAGCCCGATTGTTAAATCAATTTCGAATTTTATTTTATTTACCACGTAACGATTGCATACCATGAACCATCAACTGTGGTTTCTAAATTGAGTAAAGCCTTGAGCAAAATGCACATATGACTATTCAGAGCTATGTGTCTGTTGACAATGACTTTTAATGGAGCGTTGGTAGTGAGTTTTTGATGGCTTTCATTCCTATTTAAATCTAAACCTATCTAAACCACTGGTTGTTTTGCATTGCATAATCAGCAAGTATGTATAAGTTATTCGTTAGTGGAACGTTGATCTAATTCCATTTATATTGCTAGATATCTAGTCCTATAACGTGTGTTTCCTTTTTACTAACACATGTATGACTATCAAGTCAAGGGTATTGAATTAATCCGTCGGGTGATATAATGTCATAAATAAATTTATTCTGTTTGCATACTTTCTTTAGTTCTCCTTTATCTTAACGAAATTTTACTTTAAGGCAAAGTGTTATATGAAACGAATTTATGAGGATTGGTGCCAGTTGTGATCCGTAGATACGATCTTTGATATTCTCCTTTACTGTGTCCTTGCAGGAAACCTACATACTAGAAGTTTTCTGATGGATTCGCGTTTTATAATCCAAGCCATCCGATGGTTCATAGTATTAGCTATGGTAAGTTGTAGACTACCCTTCCCTAGTTTTATTAAATTGAATTGAATGGTTTTTGGATGAAATTGCAGTTAAAGTTTAAATTTCTTCACACTGGCATTCAAATGAATGAAATGTTGAGAATGACATAATAATATTTCATATTCATAAATATACCATCATTTTACATTCCAAAATTAATATAACTATCTGATTATTGAGTTTGATACAGGTATAAATACATTTTTAAAAAGCTTAGACATCTTAATTGTGTGTTAATCGTTATCATATAGTAAGCACAAATTCTGCAAGCTTTGTAAAGTAAATAAACTACAGTAGAAAATAGGTAGACAGTTAAATCTTTCAACCGACATTAATTATTATATTCAAGACTATGAAAATGATAATAATTAAAATCTAATTTAATATTGGAATTGATATTAATGACACAAAATTATAATACATTTTACGGGATTTAACCAACAGCAGAGTTTGCATTCAAAACATTTGTTCTATTAATCATGAATGTGTTCCTGCTTCAGGAAAGTTACTTGAACATTTCCCCATGAATGGAAGCAAGTATAATGTATACGAATTGTCCAGGGGCGTAGATAGCGGAGAGAGGGGGGGGGGGGGGTGGGAGTATACATCCCCCCAATTTTTTTAGGTGGGGGATGATGTGTACAAACACCCCCCCCCTCAAAAAAAATCCACCAAAACAAAAGAAAAACAAAAACAACAAAAAGAAACAAAAAATCTATTGTATTCTGCAGTTAAATATACAGGGTATATCATGTATTTATGCACATTATAATTGTAGATTTATATGAATCCATTAATATTTATCTACAATTCTTCTGATATTTACCGATATATCTTTTACACTACTAGAAAGTGAAAACCAACTACTTCAAATTATACAACATGCGTGTTGATCTGGGAGGGATATGGAGGTATAATTTATAAAAAAAATGAAGGGGGTGGCCTGTATTACCATCCCCCAATACATTTTGAGGTAGGATTTTTTTTCAAAGACTACATGTAATTATTCTTGATTTAAAAGGGTTCAGTCTTTCCTTTATAATGCAATTTTGTCACACTCATGTTATTAGTAATACTATCATCAACCAACTATACATATAAGAATGAAATGACAATCATAACATGTAGACCCGGTCAGAAGCACCGCTTCGGGGGTTGCATGAGGGCACAGTGCCCCAGCTTTTCCCTTCAACTTCTGATAAGTACCCCCATTTTTTTCGAATAAGCTCCAGTTCCATAATGTTATAAGTGCCCATTTTGATAATTACGCCTCATCCCTCACCTTACCTTCATTTATTTGATTTTATTTGTTTCCCCAATTGGTTTACATACATACATGAGAAAGCAAAATATAAGCATATACAAATGGCATAGTACAAAGGATGATAAATATATCATACCAGTTCAGTGTAATAAATATCTTCCAGTAGAGGTAATAAACGCATACAGTATATACACTTATTAAAATCGAGGCTTGTCGAGTTAGGTCCCCATTAGCGAAGAAAAGGAGCTGGAAAGTAGAATGGTGAGATTAAGATGAGAAGAAACAAGGAAAGGACAGAAATCAGCAGATGAAAACAAAAGTGATGATAAAAATATTAAATAATTATAGAGTGAAAGGGGTATATATATATATATATATATATATATATATACAATATGAAAGGAAATGAGAGAATAATGGTTGCGTATCTGAAATCAAAGTTCCCCAGAGCTGTCCTCCCTACTCAGGGGAACCTTGATTTAAGTTACGCAACCATTATTCTATCATTTCCTTTCACATTGTATTTATTTCCACGAGAGTTGCCAAAGCTGTTGTATATGTTATTTCCTTACAATTATATATATATATATATAAAGAGAGAGAGGGTGGGGAGAGAGATAGAAGAGAAGAGAGAAGAGAGAAGAAAGCTAGGCTTATTGAGTTAGGTCCCCATTCAGCGAAGAAAAGGAGCTGGAAAGTAGAACAAAGAATCACGCATGGTTGATGTTCACGATTGGATGCTCGCACGTTCTCTGAAACTGAATTAAGATAAATGTGAATTCCTTATATTTGGTTCTAAAGTGCAACTTAGTAAAATTGATATTAATTCCATCTCATTTTCTGGCCATACAATTTATAATTTGTCACAAACTTGTCGCAATCTTGGTGTTGTGTTTGACTCACATATGACAATGTCTAATCAAATTTCAAATATCTGCAGATCAGTTAGGTACCAATTACGTAACATCGGTTTTATCCAAGTCTGCGACTGAAAAGATAGTTCTCGCCTTAATTTCCAAGCTCTTTCAAGCTCCAGAAGCTTCGAATTGCTGCGGCTCGCACTGTTACTCTGTCCACCAAGCGTACTCATATCTCTCCTGATGTGCAGTCGCTACGCTGGCTGTTGTATATGTTATTTCCTCACAATATTGTTAATAATTATTCTAATGTTACATGTATCTCAAAGCATTCGCTTGGATCCAGCTGAGGCACGCGGCTTGTCTTTGTTTCAAACTCACCTGCCCCCGATAACGGAATCTGGTGTCGCCGAAACCACTGACCCGTCTCCGTGGTCTAGTTGTTAAGGCATTGGCGTTCTTAGCCAACGACCCGGGTTCGATTCCCGGCGGAGACATTTTTCAGCCTTTGCAAAAAAAAATCAAAAAAGGGAGGACAGCTCAGGGGAACTTTGATTTAAGTTACGCATCCATTATTCTCTCATTTCCTTTCGCAATTTATATATTTCCACGAGAGTTGCCAAAGCTGTTGTATATGTTATTTCCTCACAATATTGTTAATAATTATTCTAATGTATACATGTATCTCAAAGCATTCGCTTGGATCCAGCTGAGGCACGCGGCTTGTCTTTGTTTCAAACTCACCTGCCCCCGATAACGGAATTAATTAATAAGGTTGAAGATTTGTCAATCTGTCGGTCAATTGAATCTGGTGTCGCCGAAACCACTGACCCGTCTCCGTGGTCTAGTGGTTAAGGCATTGGCGTTCTTAGCCAACGACCCGGGTTCGATTCCCGGCAGAGACATTTTTCAGCCTTTGCAAAAAAAAATCAAAAAATGGAGGACAGCTCAGGGGAACTTTGATTTAAGTTACGCATCCATTATTCTCTCATTTCCTTTCGCATATATATATATATATATATATATGGAAAACATACCCCACTTATAAGGACCTGTCTACGCCAATTGAATTCTCAGAATTTCACAATGGATTGTAGCTAAAATGATACACATAAATATATTGAAATGTGAAGATTTCATCATCGAATGTTTCATTATGGGAACACCGTGGAATATTGGTGAAGGCTCTTGACTTTCATACGAGAGATCTTGAGTTCGACCTTCGCTCCGTGCTTACATCATTCGGCAAGATGTATTACCCACATTTGTCCCTCTCGACCCAGGTGTAAATGGGTACCTGGCAATACCTGGGTAATAATAATCGCAGGGTCGTGAGGAAGAACAGCATTGATGCTGATGAGACTTCCCTGGGTAAATAAGACTACAATTGTATTATTATTATTATTATTATTATTATTATTATTATTATTATTATTATTATTATTATTTTAATATTATCATCATCATCATCGTCATTATCATTATCACTATCATCATCATCATTACAGGTGATAGGAATATCTAATGGTCAATCTGTGAGCCTTACCGGTCCGTCTGGAGTACAGCAAGGTGACGACGCTGTCTTCACATGTACGGCGTCTGATATAACCTCACCCACAATGGCGTGGTATGATGGCCCTACTACCGTCATATTTTTCGGTGCCGCTCCCTTTAGTAGGGACGAGAAATACAACAACTTCTATGTGTCCGCCGACGGCGTATCCTCAACTATGACCATAACTGATGCAGCGTTTGAAGATGATGGATCGTACTCCTGTAACGCCTTGGGTCACAATAGCGACAGGATTGATCTGATTGTGGAAGGTATGAGGTCGAGTTATACGTTTTCTGAAGATTTGATCATACCGAAGGTTCGTAATACCAAAGGTTAATAATTCCGAAATGCAATATTTCTTTACCAGGGGATAAAGATTATATACCCTATTTCATCTTCTCAATTACGAACCCTATTTCATTTTTCGCAATAATGAATACTACTTCATTTTCGGTATTATGAATCATTGGAAAAACGAGTTGTAAAGTCAATATCGGCCAGAATTTTCAGATCAAAGTTCTGCTAACACGGGTATGTACTTTTTTAAAATGTATATACTAGAGCAGCGTGTTTTAACCTGGGTGACGCGAGAGAAAAAAAAAAAAAAAATTAAAATATGTTTTAGTATAATGATGAAGACAAAGTAGAGGAACTGTATGCATGTATCATATTCGGACACTTACTAACGTGGGTCGGTTAGTATAGGTACTTGGTAGGAGAACGCATTTATTTTGTTGCGTAGAGTGTGATATAGAACTAATTCTGAGATGACTTTGGGATTGGGGTGACGCCAAACCTTTAATTTCTTTAAATGGTGCCATAAAGGTGTTGTGGTCTGTAAATGCATTGTGGTATCGTGAATAGTTCACTACACTGTAAAAAATAACTGCTATTTTCTGGCCATTTCACAAAAACGGCCCAAACTTGTAATTTTACAAGTAAAAAAAACCTGTTAATCTACAGTTACAAGTCAAAAAACCTGTTAATCTACAGTTATTTTTACAGTGTAGACTGTGGATCACAAGGTAAAATAAACTAATGATTGTCCTTCGGCAAAAGAGTAATCTGCCTTTGCCATTCTCTATCCAGGGGGTTGTTTCATAAAGCTGTTTGTAAAGTTACGCATGACTTACGAACGACTTAAATATGAAGTGCCAGATAGGATGCCCAAAGTTTTTCCTGATGTTTTAACAAAGGGTGACTGTATTTCCAATAACCTCAATTGAATTATGAAAAAAAATATACTTTGCATTAAAAATGTTTGTATAATAAGAATGTGAATGTACATCTGCACAGTTCAAATTTAGTTGATGTAGCTGAAAATGATTGAGCATCCCATTTGGCTTGTTATATTTAAGTCATTCGTAAAGTCATGCGTAACTTTACGAACAGCTTTATGAAACACCCCCAGGTACACTAAACGGGTACCCGGTTGGACGAAATTCCTTGAATTTTCGCACGCCTTATCATGGTGGCCTAATGCTACAGTCACACACGGCCGGATTTCGAACCGGGTCCATAAGGAATTAAAACCGTATCAACCCGGTTGGAGCCGTAGAGATCCGCATTGACCCGCATCGTAACCCGGGTCAATTCCTGATGGATTCCGGGGGCTACGATACGGCGGTGAAAAATTTTGGTCCTGTTCAAAATTTTCTCACGGATTTCAATTCCGTATTGATATCCGAATTGACCCGGTTCGAACCGCATTGACTCGCATCGACCCGCAGCGTAAAACCGTATGGACCCTTGCCGTATACCGCATCACCTTCATGCAACGGATGATGACAAGGTAGCCGAAGCGGGTTGACACGGGTCGATAGGGGTCGAAAAGGATTCAGTTAAGGATTTAAAGCGGATTTTTATACGGTTCGATACGGGTCAATACGGGTCAAACCGGGTTGATACTGTTTTAATTCCTTATGGACCCGGTTTGAAATCCTGCCGTGTGTGGCTGTAGCATAATTTACCCTCCATTCCGGGACTAATCCGGCTCATTTTCACCTGGATCAAATCCGTTTTGTGACCCGGCCGTGTGTGACTGTAGCATAAGCAAAGGCGCAGTAATGATGTAATTGCTAGGACCACAGAGATCTCAGAGTTTGACAGACATTGCATCCTTCGCCCGGCAGGCTGGGCAGAAAGGAGCGAAAAGGATTTTGATGTGTAATGAAAGGATTGTGAAAAATACACATGTAGAGTAAAATGTATTTGTTAAAAATAAAGACAATGCACGAAATCATGTTTTATAGATGTGATGTAAAGCAAAGGTTAACACTGTAAAATGTAATATTCTTGAAATGTATCTGTGCTGTCAGTGCATCCGTTTAAGCCCTTTTGCTGATAAAAGCCCGTAGTAGCTAAAATGCAGCGGTGCTACATAAGCTGTAATTTCTTTTTTGGCTTTGACGAGTGAGGTTTGCTATATGACTACATCAAAGATTTCAAAAATATTAATGTATAACTAAAGTCCCTTGGGCACAGTACGCTTCGCCCCTCCCCCCCCCCCCCCCCCCACAAAAAAAAAAAGAAGAAGGAGGAGGATGAGAAAAATAAGAAGAAAAAGGTTAGTAATATTTTGCCCACTAGGAAAAATGCTCAAAATACCATTTTAAAAGGTGAACGATATCCTAACCTTTCGTTGCTACATTTATATTTCAAATTTACGCAGGATTTTCATTTTTGGGGCCCAAACATTACAGTGCTACTTCGCATTTTTTTTGTTCTTACTGGTAAAATGAATGAGGAATTGCGATATGGGTGTATTAAAATGAAAGATTAAATATAACGCTTGGTCGTTTTTCTTCTTTGCTTTTTACGGACGCTCATTAAACTTTGGCTACCAATGCTAGGTTAAGTACCTAAAAAATCATTTATATGTTATCCTATAATTCTGAATTCAATGGTGAAAAATTATGACGTTTTGTATTTTGAGTTTATAGTCATGCAACTTCCTTCTGAGAAAGTTTGATTCGGTGAAATCGAACCGACTTGTGAATTCTTTATCTGATTTGCCATATGCATAGCCATCAGTCAAACCACTAGACAAACAGGTGATCCGGAATTTCAGTTCCTAAGAGGGCAACTCATTGTCGATGTTTGAATAATTACTAAACTCCCATGACATACAAGATATATCTGGGATAATTCACATTTTATAAAATATATCATTTGTTTGTTTCTTTATTTCTATCATTAAGATTTTGATCCTACCATACAGTATTATATATCTGCCCATTCTGTCACTCGCCTTTATGAAAATGCATATTTAAATGAAAGTACTGCTCATTTCAATGTTATTATTGTCATTATGGCTACATTAAATGAAAATGTAAGAGTAAATGCCGCTTTAACGTTGGTATTTATTCTATCAAAGCTCAAGAGGAAAGTTGATGTCATATTGCTTTAAAACAAAGATTGTAAATTGCCATTTTACTTCAGGAAGTGGAGGTTTCAAATTAAACTGGCTACCTTTAGTTTTTACCTTTTACCTTATTGAAGAATTTTATTTAAATTGATGTTCATGCTGTCCCTCTTTAGAGTGTGCATCTTTTATTATATATATATATTTTTTATTTTTGCTTTTTATTTTATTTTTCATTATTGTTTTTCTTTGTCTTGCTCTCAATATGTTATATCCTCTTTCAAATCCATTTTTTAAAATGAAAAAAAAAAAACATAATCATTATAGCTATTATTTGCACCCATGGTCATTGTTCTCGTTAATCGTAATTATCCTTCCATGATTAATCATTCAGTTGTCTTCTGTGTGCTTCTCACTATTTTGCAGTAAAATCAAACGTAACACTCACAGTGAACACTACGGTAATGAACAACACCTACATGTATGAAGCAGCATGCGAGGCGATCGGAGCGAGGCCAGAGGAGAACATAACATGGACCATAGGCAATATCACCCAGTCATCGGGTATAGTGGAAACAGACCCTGATGTTTCCAATCATACCCTATGGGACAAAAGGAGCCTGTTCACATTCCGAGCAAGCAAGGAGAATTACAACCAGACGTTGACATGCCATGTTAGCGGTCATCAGCTTTCAGACTTCAACTGGCAGAAATCGATCCAACTGGACTTCCACAGTAAATAAAAATTAGTATTAGTTATCATATTGGAATAGTATTTCGAACAAACTTGCATAAATTAACACAATTTTTTTTATCATGCACTAGGTGGATTGTTTGGACGGGTAATACATATTAAAATTTAAAAAAAAATGAAATGAAAACTTTGTGGAAATTAAAACTCATACAGACTGCATAAATGCTATTTACGTTGTTGGAACGACTGGCTCGATTTCCGATTCTTTCCTTGCTCATTACTCGACTTTTATACAATTTCTTTTGCAAAAAAAATTTCTGTCGGATATTATTTGATTCTGATCGAATTTCTGCAATCCTCATTCTGCCTTCCAAGAACCGCCCATTGAAACAGAAACACTGTGTAAAACATCGTATTGATGCATGGAAACATCAAATTGGAGCATAAGTTTATCTTTACTTATAAATTTGGAAGGGTTCTGAGATTTCTAAAATAAGAATACACTGAATTCAATTTCTGTATTACTAATTGTATAACATGACACAACTATGATTTTTTTTTCTATTAGGCCCGAATTCGCAAAGGAGGTTTTAATAAACCATGGGTAAGGTTTAAACCTCCGTAAGCGTACTAACATAAGCGTAAATAAGCACACATTACCCATGCGCGCGCTCAAAGAAAATATGTGATTTGATCGGATTCAGTGCGCACGTACGCTTAAAAAGCCCCGGAGGGGGTTTAAACCATGGTTTAAACCAAACGTCCTTTGTGCATTCGGGCTTAGTGATTAGTACTTTTCTTCTGTATCAACAAGCGTCTTTTGTTCTGGTTGTTGGTGATGGTGGTGCTGATGGCTGTGGTGGTGTCAAAAACATTCCAAACAAATACTGCTTCGAACGGAATACGTTCTCAAAGACTTCCAAGAAATCAAATGGAGGACAAAATCAATACACTATTTTATTGCCTGTCGAAATCATGTTCGGATTATGTAACTTTCATCGAAATGAACACATTTCAATAGGTGATGAACTAAGCTGTGAAAATTGAATTTAGTTGTTTTGTTTTCGTTTTTATTTTTGTTGAAAGTCTTTGAGATACGGATAAAAATTGATTTTGACTTTTCGATATTGCATTTAGACCCCCCTGCTCCTGACAACATCAAGGTCACGTTCGCCATCGAAGGGTCAAATCTGACCGTTTCGTGTGACCCCGACGGACTAAAAGTTCAACCTACACCAGCCATCACAATCTACTATATATTCGCCAATAACACACTCATACATGAGTCTACACAAGGAAAAAATGATGTCAATGTCCCCATTCCTGATAAGATGATGGAGTTTACGTGTTTGGCGGGCAATTACTTGGGAAACGCTACGGATGCAATAAACTTTGAACCGCCATGTGAGTTTATATCATTTTTATAACACCACTTTTCCGCCACTCTTATTTGTCTATTTATTTACATATTACATATTACAAAAAAAGTTTGAATATTTACGTGTTTATCTGACGTAATGCTTAATCATTATCTATGAGTGCTATATCTTCATTTTCATTCCACTAGTTATATAGGCCATTTTACATTCACTTTAGTTGTAGAGGAAGATCTAAGGTCAACCCATATTATTTATGGACCATTGATATTCAGATGATGCATTTAGCAACTGAACCAAGTGAGCTTCTATAAAACAAGGTTCGTATTTGAACTCTTGAAACGTTCCGAAGCAAAACCTTTAGGGTGCAATTATTCTACTAACTTTACATTATTTTCACCTTTTCATGTTCAATTGGATTTTTTGGTGGTTCGAAATAAATATTTCTTTACATGTAGTGTTTAGTCTAGATCTAGCTTCCGAGCACCTTTTAATTTTCTCTAGAGGCCATCTTTGCGAAAGAAGCTGTAGGTGACCTATTTGAACTCTGTTATAGAATCTGCACGCAATATTTAGATTATTATGTGGTGGTCCATTAATAATACAAGTTGTGTCCGCTTTTGCTTTCAGAAATATCGTAATAAGAACGGAGTGCCCATTAATATCATTTTACACTAATACAGTTTTTGAACATTAATTCGAATCTCCGAAGTTTTTTGCATCAAGGTGCAACAATTAATAAATTGCCTTCGTGTTATAAATGTATTGTTAAAGACTACCATTAAAAATTATTCACCATTATGTATAATGAATTGCTTGATGGTTTATAAAACGCCAATTTATTTTGACATTTTATAATTTATCTCTCAGAGACAATGATATGTACTAGAAAAGGGTCAGATATTAATAACTGCGTTCATACAGGAATTGTGATTTCGAAACTTTAAGTTAGCGAAACTATAACTATAAAGTAAACGAAACAACGACGCTCGTTGCTTTAAGATTACAAGACGAGTGATAGTCGTTTTACATATACAGAGCGGTAATCGTTAACAACGAGTTTGCTAAACTTAAAGTTTATTCTGTCCACACGGTCGATAATAACCCCCCCCCCCCCCCCCCCCCCTTCCCGTGCTGCTCATGATATCAGCGTTACTTACAAGGTCGCTTGTAGTTCTAGAACTACAAATAAATTTAATGTTTCGAAATTACAAGCGTAACCTAGAGTTTAGCTCCACTCAGGCGATTATTATACAGCTTGATTTGAACTGATACTTTGTAAAGGGAATACCTGCAAATAAAGAATTAATTCTTGCACTTGGTTGCCACATCACATGAAAGCACATTTTTATTTAATTTTTTTTTTTTCGTTTCTATCATATTTTTACATTTTGCTTTTGTGAGTCTCATTTTTCTTTACATCTTCAACAATCTTCTGTTATTCTTCCTATAATCTTTACACCTTTCTTACTATAGCAGGGCAAATGCAATGCGGTTGCTAAATTTTATTTTATGTTACCCATATAGGTTCTATGCAAAAGCCTATTCCCGAAAGGAGGAAGAGCAAAGAAAACTTATGTGAAATAAATTGGAAAAGATCATTGTAGTGATAGCCTTTCACCACGGTTCCAAATGAAGTTTTACTTTTTATCGTTTACCATCCCTCAAGCTGAAGATCTGTTGGATAACATTACAGACATTATGGAAGGTATGTTGTCCTTACCCATTGTATTTTTTGTCATGAAAATGAATGTGGTACATTTATCCTGCAATCACTTGCATTGTACATTAAAGAATAAGTCAAGGGTGTGGTCAATTCTTTTTACACCACTGATGGTTTTAATGGTGTTTTGAACAGAACAATAAAAGATACTCATGTAAAAGGAAATAATTTGATACGATAATATATAATTGTTTGCTTGATGGTTGAGCCATTAATGAGTACTGTTGTCTTCGTTAATAAATTATTGTTATATAAAAATATCTTTTAAAAATTATTCAGTATTAATATAAAATGAATTTCTCATTGATTGATAAAACAATAATTTGTTTTGACATTTTATGATTTATCTCTCAAAGAAATTAATATGTAACTTAACACGGGGTGAATAGGAAGAACTAGGGTGAATAGGAAAAAAAAATAAGAAGGATGTTTTTATATAAAGCTTTTTATTTTCAGAGGTGATGCCAACCATTTAAAAAAAATATCTTTCAGGCATTATAAATAAAAATAATGAAAAGGGTCTGCTTCAATTCTATGAAAAATATTCTATCAGGAAGCTTTTCAAATTTTTGTTCCTATTCACCCGTAGGTGCTATTCACTCCCTTTTACGGTACATGATATTAGTGTTTTGCACTCTACACAGTCACTGTGATAAAGAACTCATATTATGTTTATACATCTGCAGTGATATTTTGTAAAGAACATACCAGCGAATAAAGAATTAATTATTGCACTTGTTTGCAACATCACACGAAATCACAAATTTATTTTTTTTTCTTTCGTTTTCATCATATTTTGTTTTGTGTGAGCCATATTTTTCTTTACATCTTCAACCATCTGCTGTTATTCTTCATCTCATTTCTTTACCCTTCTTACGATAGCAGGGCAAATGCAATACAGCTGCTAAATTTTACGTTCCCCATTTATATCGGTTCTATGTAAAAGCCTTTTCCCGAAAGGTGGGAGAGCAAAGACATTTATACGAAATACATTTGGAAAAAATCATTGGAGGCGTAACCTTTCACCACGGTTCCAAGTGAAGTTTTACTTTTTATTGTTTCCATCCCTCAAGCTGAAGATCTGTTGGATAACATTACAGACTTTATTGACGGTATGTTGTCCCTACCCATTGTATTTCCTGTCATGTAAATGAAGGCAGTACATTTACCCTGTAATCACTTGCATGGTAAATTATAGGTTAAGTTAAGGGGTGGTCAATAGTCTTTACACCACTAATGGTGTTAATGGTGTTTTGAACAGAACAATTATAAGATACTCATGTAAAAGGAAATAATTTGATACGATAATATATAGATATTTGAAGTAGGTCACTTAAATCAGATCTTTTATCCGCCTTTTTCTTAAACATTTCCTCGATAAACCTATATATCATATATCAAGAATTTATTTTGTTTGTGTCGACTTTATTATCCGATAGAAATGCGCAATGTCGTGAAGTCATTAAGATGTCATTAAGATCACCGTACCGGGGCTTTTGAACGTTTTCATCTAACGAACAAATTTTCTCATCATTTTCAAAGTCATTTCATTCTACCATCTCTTTTTTTTTTTCTTTTCTTTTTTGCATGCTTGTATGTTCGTTGGCTTAATTTTTTTTTTCGCTTTTTTTTTTACCGAAGTCAATTTTTGGATTTCATAAATCACAAGCAAACCCTTAGTATTTGGGTCAATAATTTCAATCTATTGAGATGCAATTTGAATGCTACAATTTTACACAGATGCAAAACTTTGGAAAGGAGGAAGATGCACGGACAGACTCAATCAAAATGCATAAGTAGAAAACAAAATGTTGTCCAATAATATAACCATACATTATGGCTGGACAATATGTATTATGAAGGGAACAAAACAGTTTATCACTTGCATATCTATATAATTAGCCATTAATGGTCGAGATGTAAGCTTTGATTCGTTTAAATTCTTGTTCCTGACCAGTAACTGATGGTCATTTTCGTTTATTTTCATCAACACCTGTGAACTGGTTGAATATTCCCAGATGATTTTTTATTTCCTTTGTACTTGAAGTCTTCATAAAACAAGGCCTTTTACATTGTTTTACTTGTTTAAAACTGAAACCGTTCAGTCGGTTGTCCTTTTTGGGGGTTGGTATTTTGATGTTAAACTAAATTTTGGATGACTATATCATGCGTTAATAGCATGCCTCATATCTCCAAGAAAGAAAATTGATGCTAGGTGAGACAACAACCTTCTATTTGTCATTCATGAAAAGCAATAATACTGATTAAACATCCATCGGACTGGTCGTGAAATTGTGGAAATTGTCCAGACACGTTGTTAAAGCCAATCTTATATTTTTGTTGTTTGTAAAGGATTACCACTCGCTTCGATGTTCTCTAACATGACTGGATGGCAGATCCTGAGTATCATAGTCGTCATCACAGTTGTCATGCTGGTATCTATCATCGTTAACATCGTGCAGTGCTTCAAAAAATAGATTGCACGTAACTATAATCAAATAACAGTGAACTCATAATCACACTATAATTATGTACAAAAAGGGGATTCTTGTCGCTATTGTTTCATAATGTTTTAATTTGCATTTATTAGTGGACACTGGGACTTTTGTAGTTTTGTAATCGTCTGCATGTAAAGAGGTTTGAAGAGGCACGTGTCACTGTCATTAATGTTTTGGTTTTTTATGATACGAGAATAGTATGTGGAATTTCAAAGAGCAGTCAAACCTTCTTAACAAGTTGAATTGCATAAAAGCAGAAATGTCCGACAATGACAATAAAGTTGTGATTTTTTTTCGGATATGTACACACTACTCAATAAGGGATTGCCGAATTGAGTAGTAATTCGACTGTGAAGTATTTAGGGACAGCTCTCTTATTTGTTGAACACTAATCAGGTTTTCTCATAGGCGTCTTTTGCATCTAATGGCAGTTCTTAAATTGTATGTCATGGATAGAATTTTGTCGTAACTTCTCCAAAAGCAAAAAGATCTAACTTAGTCTTACATTTTGAAAAAAAAAATTAATCTTCTGGGTTAGAAAAAATGTGAGTTATCCGCTACAACATCACAATGACACTGGTGATTCAGTCAATTCGAATTCCCATATAAATAATAATAACAACTTTGAATATTCACAAATCCCTTCTTCATTATTTGTTTATTTATTTATTTATTTTGACGATATCGTTCCAACTTTTACCAATCTGCTTTTATGATTTGTCTGCTTTCCTTGAGATTAATTTTCTATCAAGGTTACATTTCCTTTAAAAACCCTTACAGGAATATAATTATGCTGAATTTACATATTTCTACTAATGTATATGCACCAGTAGTGTAAATGGTTGATCTTTAAGTGTCTACACAGATACAGATTTGGGAAATCGATTTGTCCCTGGGCAAAACATTCTCAGCA
Organism: Heliocidaris erythrogramma; assembly: GCA_025617745.1. Taxonomy (NCBI): domain Eukaryota; kingdom Metazoa; phylum Echinodermata; class Echinoidea; order Camarodonta; family Echinometridae; genus Heliocidaris; species Heliocidaris erythrogramma. Next base: position 63,087,482 of record CM046854.1, read on the forward strand.
GGTGTGCACTATTTATCTCAATTTTATGTTAAATATATTATATATATATTATATATATATATATATACAGTGCGTATAAACAAAACGTTGCACTTTTGAAAATCTGTCGAATTATATTTCAAAATATTCGGACGATTTTTCCATGTCAATAGATGCCCAAAAGTCTCATATATCAAGTGCCAATAACAAAACAAATTTTCGTTCACGCTTGGGCGAACACTGACTGTTTTTGTCCAGAGTGTGAAAAATGGCTTGCGCCAAATTGAAAGAAGAGGGACAATTAAACCAGCAGTCGAAAGAAGTGCACTCATTCAAACAAATTGTTCTCTTGCATAAAATTTATGATCATGTTATGATAGTCATTTTTCACACTCTGGACAAAAACAGTCAGTGTTCGCCCAAGCGTGAACGAAAATTTGCTTCGTTAGTAGCACCTACTAACACAAAAATTCTTCCAGATATTTTGAAACATATTTTTGACAGATTTTTCAAAAGTGTAACCTGTTTCTTTTTTTTATACCCACTGTATCTCCGACCAGAACTTTTTGTTTTATATATATATATATAATGTGAAAGAAATGCGAGAATAACGTTGCGTAGCTCAATCAAAGTTCCCCAGAGCTGTCCTCCCTTTTTGAAATTTTTGCAAAGGCTGAAAAAATGTCTCCGCCGGGAATCGAACCCGGGTCGTTGGCTTAGAACGCCTTAGAAGCTCTGGGGAACTTTGATTGAGCTACGCAACGTTATTCTCGCATTTCTTTCACATTGTATTTATTCCCACGAGATTTGCCAAAGCTGTTGTATATATTATATATATATATATATATATAATTGTAAGGAATTACCAGGTATACAACAGCTTTGGAAACTCTCGTGGAAACATGTATACATGTATCTCAAAGCATTGGTTTGGATCCAGCTGAAGAATTGTCAATCTTGGCTTGTCTTTGTTCAAAACCCACCTGCCCCCGACAAAGGAATTAATTAATAAGGTTGAAGAATTGTCAACCTGATCTGTCGGGCAATTGAATCTGGTGTCGCCGAAATCACTGACCCGTCTCCGTGGTCTAGTGGTTAATGCATTGGCCTTCTAAGCCAATTCGATTCGCGGCGGAGACATTTTTTCAACCTTTGCAAAAAATTTCGAACAGGGAGGACAGCTCTGGGGAACTTTGATTTAAGCTACGTAACCGTTATTCTCTCATTTTCATTTCTCATAATTATATATACTGTATATACTCTCTCTCTCTCTGTATATATATATATTCTGGAATATAATAACTACATAAGTTATGTCAAGCATGTATTTTAATGTTGGATTACTAGCTAAAACATAGTTTTCTACTTGTTTGCCACATTACAGAGAAAGTTCCTATTAATAAATTAACTCCATGTCGGGAAAACAACTTTATCTACGAAAAGGGAAATCCAATAAGCATCAATGGACAAAGTTTGCTATAATCAAAATCTGTTTGTATCCAAAAGGGTCGTCATATATGAACTTTGGTCTAACCAAACCTCAATTTAGAAATTTTCAAACAAATTTTGTAATTAACAAAATTAACAAAACATGTCTAGAAGCTTTAGAGCTGAAGTAGATCATTTGAATGCATGATGATACACGTTAGTCCACTATCTTTTTAGAATGACGTAGTTTTCTGAAGTTCAAAATGACAATTGTGATACTATTAGCCCGTAGCTCAAAACAAATTAATTACCAAGTACTAGCTGTTTGAAAATCGTTGACAATTTTTATTGTTAATAACTCAAATATTATATACCTCTTATCAAACTGAGGTTATTACATTGTAAAGTTTAGGGATGTAAAATTTATCTGGTGCAAGTTTATGACATTTCTCTGAATATTCAATTAGATTTTTCACCTTTTGAAAAACCAAGACCAAGAATCTGTGTGTATCAGTAATTAATACAGAATACAACAACTGCCATTGTGTGTTGCACCTGTCAATTTTGCCAACATTTGGCTCTCCAGTGTCATTAATGCTTCATGACTCTGGGTTAAAAAGGTGTTCTGGGACTTCAGATGCAACACACAATAGCAATTGCTGTGTTCTGAATTAATTTCTGATACACACAGAATTTGCGGTCTTAATTTTTCAAAGAGTGAAAAATCTCATTAGATATTCAGAGCAATATTTAAAGAAAAGGATTCAGGTATATGTCATGAAACTTGCCCCGATAAATTTTACATCCTTCAACTTTACACTGTAAAAACCTCAGTCTAATACGTGGTGTGATATTTGAGTTATTAACGATAAAAAGTGTCCACAGTTGTTTAACAACTACAATAATCGTCTACGTGTATATACATTTGCACACAATTATTTAATCAGACTTTCACAGAAATGTCTCATTTTTAGTAAAATGCAGAATATGATTGGATTTTGTAGTAAATATAAATTATAATAGAGCATATATTCGTATGTCAAAAATGTGTTTGTAGCAATCATAATTATACAATTCCACAGCACCTACATTTCATGCGATATACATGTTAGACTACGATTGAAAAATTCAATCAAAATCACGTTTTGTTCACACCTGCAAATGATTTATTTAATGTAATAAATTTCAAGGAATTATTTAGAATAATAATTCGTGTCCCTTATATTTTGTATATAGTGCGTCATATCATTGCCATGATAAGAAGATATATAAAGGAGGATCTTCTCCACTTCTTATTCTCTCCTCTTGTACTGAAATCGTCAAAAAATTATGAAGCAAACATATCTTTAAGGAAGGAAATGGAAAGTAAGTGGAAAATGAATAGATTTTTTTTTTCAGGGATTTTGCGAGCTTAAGTACATAACCAATTGGGGATAAGTACATTTTAAACAATAAGCCAATTTCCAATCGTTTACGTGCTGTAAACAATAATCTTTCTTTCGTCCGAACTTTCATATTATTTGTCTTATTTATCTTTGTCATGATTTTTAAATCGATTCCTAAGTGAAAGCTGAAAAATTGTGGATGTTAACTCATCTACAGTTTTCCGGGAAAAAAGCCCAGGAAATTTGTCCGCTTTCACTCAAGGAAACTTGAATTGTCCTGTGCTACTGGAAAAAAATGATTTATGGTTAATCGGTTTGGGTGGGCGATAGGTAATTTCCTGATAACATGAAGTCTTTATCATGGATTATTATTATTATTCAGGGATTAAATATGATATGCTTTTCATTGGCATACGCCTCTAAGTAGCACTTTAGAAGAAGAAAAAAAGTATTCTTTGTATTCCTTTTACATGTTCAATATATTTCTTCCCGTACGATTACATTTTTTTCATTCTTACATTACAATAAGAGAAACAGGTTTAACTTAAAGTCGGTGGAATAGTATAGTCAGTGGAAATTAATACTCGAAGTGGTGATTAATATTAAGTACCTAAGTTCTTGCAACAACAAAAAAGGGATCTGTGCTGCAGCGTCAAGAAGAGACGTATCCACTAGACCACGACACCTCTACAGATTTCCTTGATTTGAATAACAATTTCCTTTAAAGGGGAATGCCACCTTGTCTATATGTTGATTTGTGTGAAAGCAGAAAAATATATTTTTTTAATGAAATATGAACAAATTGGACAACGATTAAAAACATACACTCGTCTGTTTCCAAGTGCATTGCGTCTTTCACCGGGCTTGGTGGAATTATCAGTTATTGTGTTTACGAATCTCGCACTCAGCGAAACTTGCTGTCCCACGTGGAACTTGCACGCTGCGAGGGACTCCGAAAGTCTTCGTCATATTTTGGGTTCGAAATTATGATGAATTTCCCTTTACGTGGCGGCTCTTTTGAAGAGTGTGGGCATTACGTAATACCCGTCTGTCGTAGAAGTAAAGTCCACTCTTGCCCATGATCATATAAATAGCCGAATGGTGTCAAATGTCCCATGAGAACCCAGCACTTGGCGTCTTTAAGAAAGTGATGGATATTTGAAAAGTGAGATTACAATATCTATGCGAATATCAAATTGGCAGTTAAGTGATTGAGACAAAGTCACAGTCAACTCTCCCGTTTTGGCATACTAAAATATTAATTTTCTGTTTTCTCCTAACCGTCTTTCACTCGAGCAGTAATCAAAATATATTTTAGATGTCATATTGTTATAGGTCCTCGAATAAGGAAAAGATCCTATTGAGTAATACATTTTAGTAAATTTGTAAGTTGGAACAAAAGGTGTCCGCCGCTACATCACAGTGACATTGCCGTAATTCCCATACGTGATTACAACAGTTACAAAAATTTTAAAAATCTTATTGCTCGTCCGTTTTCGTTCAAATTTTATACAATATGCTTTTAAAAAGAAAAATATTATAAATAAGAAATAGGTTTCTCCTGACCAGTTGAAATGAATGGTAGTTATTACTCATGGCATACCGTTGATAGCATTGTGATTAGTTAGCAGGACCTTGTTTGCTGCATTCCATTTCATGGATATTGTATTATGTTATTTTAAACGAGGAAATAATTAGTAAGAGGAGAAATGTACATATAAGGAAAGCAAAGAATCAATTTTGTTACTATATCATACCACAAGCAGGCCATCTACGTCCATACTCATTACTAATGAATGGATACGTTATTTCCACGAGCACGCATCCAGTATTTTGTAAATTTTACATCTTTATCTGCTTACGCCAAGACTCAAATTACGAATTGGCTTTAACAGTTTTGTACTCGTTTCTTGGAGTTAAAGGGGGTGTTGCACTGCAAGTACTGCTTAAGGCCATCTACGTCTTTTTATCCAACAACACGTCAGCTAACGGTATCCAGCGACTTAATCTCTACATGGTCAGCGTTTGCGAAACAGACCGAAGTTGCCCTTTCTCTTCGGTTTCGCGTATGCTGCACGTAGGTACGTGAGAAGCAATCAACAAACCCGATTGCCCCCGAGTCAGGCCGAGGGAGAGACATAGTCTCGTCAGTTTACACCCCCTTTAATAGACATTATAAAACGGGTTAGGGAATGTAGCCATCCTGATTGGTCAAATAACACCACGTTACCGTGCAAAAAAAAAATGATAACACACGGCAAAAAGGCTCTAAAGCACGGCTGAGCTGCGCGTACGCGTACCTCTGGTGCGTGCAAACTTAAGACGCAATGAAATCGCGTAGTTTAATTGTCATTTTAGCGCGCGCAGGGATTACATGCGCGTACTGAAACGCGCATGATTTTTTTTGCGCTTCTGTGATGTCATCCAGGAAAGCAAATGGCAGCCTCCATGACTGTGCAACTCTTGGCGTTTCTATGGGGTTCGTAACCATTTTATAGACTTCATAATCATATTGCCGACCCGTTTTATAAAAATATTAATACATGGTTGTGAGTTCGTGCGTTAGTGCGATCTGGCAACACGCAGGTTTTTATCGTAGTGTACTATACGCACAAGGCGCAAGCCGAGTGTGTTTGACACCACGATAAAAACCTGCGTGTTGCCAGATCGCACTAACGCCCGAACTCACCACCATCCCCCAAAGAAAAACAAATAAATAAAACCAAAATCATTATAACGTTGTCTTTGTTAAATATTATATGAAAACTAGTTTACATTTTATTCCAACAAGCAACCATTTTTCAGACAGCTTGCACAAGTGTACATGCACGAAAACTTTAAAAAGTCGGACCCGTACACATCATGGTAGGCTACATGTACAGCGACGCGTGTTGCCAGATCGCACTAACGCCCGAACTCACCACCATCCCCCAAAGAAAAACAAATAAATAAAACCAAAATCATTATAACGTTGTCTTTGTTAAATATTATATGAAAACTAGTTTACATTTTATTCCAACAAGCAACCATTTTTCAGACAGCTTGCACAAGTGTACATGCACGAAAACTTTAAAAAGTCGGACCCGTACACATCATGGTGAAACCCCGCTTGAGAACTGGGCTAGATCTGATACACTGCCGTGGAAGAAAAGAACAGAGCTACTCTACGAGAATCGCTCTTTTCTTCCTAATATTAGGTCAACCCCGCTTCGATGTTTATCGGTCTGTTTGAGAAATCTGGCTCAATACAGGCGCGGATCCAGGGGGGCGCAAGGGGCGTACGCCCCCCCCCCGTTTTGTCTGACAAAGTATGCCCCCGGACCCCCTAGATGGCCGTTTGGCTTCGTCAAACGGAGGGTTCCTCAGCGAACGGGCCCCTCCCCCTTTCTGAAAATCCTGTATCTGCCCCTGCAATAAGGGCAATAATATATATTTTATTTTATAATTTTATAATTTTATTTGCTAAAATTGATGAAACCTTTATTTCAATATGCTTATTATTTATTTACAAACCATATTCTTGCAGTTGGGGGTCGGAAAAAATCATATGAGCTATTTAAAAGTGTAATATCAGTTGTTCCACTTGTAAGTACAAGCTATTTTGTCCAAAACCTCATCAACCACATTAAAGTTGATAGAATAGCTGATGACTTAAGCAGACTAGTAGATCTTGGATCAGACCAAATATCATGTTCATAATTTATAGGGGACATCAAATTACCAAATACCTTGGACCTACCTATTTATTTTTGCAATACGTGCATTAGGATAAGAACTTCATTTATATAATACACATTCGTTACCAATATGAACCTCTTGTTAGGAATTGATTTAAATCTTGATTTCAAAATTCAAATCAGTGAATTTTATTTCTGACTTAAACAACAGGTTAACGCGGAGGTCCGAAGTTGCTTTAAATAAATCAAAACTGATAACTGAAGAAACTGTAGTAGAAGAAAATCTGACAAAACATAAAAAATAAAATATTGTCAAAACCAATAAGAATCTGTGACTGTGATCCCATATGATATGCATCAAACTTTCCCTTGAATTTGATCACAAGACTAAAAAAGCCCCCTTTGGTGAAGTGAAGGGATAGAGCTGCCTGAATTTGTGTGACAAATGGATATTACTTCACATCATAGGCATACAGATGCCCATTTGAGTTTGTTCCATCACAAATTTAGATATTCAATTGATGTTCTATCTTTTATTATACTCAGGGGCGGATGCAGGATTCTGTATAAGGGGGAGGGCACACAAATGCAGGTTTGTCAACTATTGGAAAAGGTAGACCCGTATCTTTTGGTCTTGCCAACTGTCGGAAAAGTTGTAAAGGTATACCCTATTATGTAGTGAGTATGTAGTGTAGGCTATATTAATAATAGGGCAGCTGTAGGGTGTACCTTTAATGGAAAATCTCGTTATCTCTATCAGTGAATTCTGGCCAGCCCGTTTAGAACTGTTATCTACTGCAACTGTTACTGTTTCAACTATTGATGCTCGTTTATTTATATTTACTTTTATTTTTGATAGAAATTAAATAGTTGTATGGGAGAGGAGGACAGATAAAAATGACGTAAAACTTCAAATTGTATCAATTCCGACAACATACATTACTTTGTGACAGTTCTCTCTATTTTGTTGCCATTATTATTAATATTATCCAGGAACATTTCACCAGACATTCCATTGAAAAAAAAGTAAAGTTTCTTGTCTGTATTTGATTTCTTGTTAATAATTTTTGTACATCAACAGGGCTTCATGAAAGACCAGATATTGATGAATGAATTACCCTGTTTTTATATGTGAAATAGATCAATAAATAAACAATTTTTTTAAAAAAGTAAATAAATAAAATAGATGGGCAATTCCACGGAAGATTTAAAAAATCATAAAATCGTAAAAAGCATAAAATCTTGCAGTCTTAACCATTGATTTAACCTCACAGTAGAGATCTACTACCCCCCCCCCCCTCTATTTTCTTTCTCTTTCTCCTCTCTTTCTCTCACTTTCAAGATCTGCTCTTGTATTATACCCTTTTGCATAATTACTCCATGCAAGGAATTTGTTTTATTTTGTATAGGCTGCATTTTGGAAGGGTATTTTGGTTTTTATTGCTTCTATTTCATCCTATTCTTCATAGTAGTCTATTCCCACCTATGGTCAGTTATGTTTTATCATTTAGTTGAGATAACTGGAGCTAGCAAGCAAGAGTTACTCCCAAAGGAAAAGCTTTCTTCAGAAGTTTTCTTGAAGAGCAATGTGAATGTGATAAGTCCTGTGCCTGATCAGTGCATATATATATGAACCCATGAACTGAAATATTTCCCCCTCTTTAATGTGAAGGCAAATGATTTGAAAAGAATTTGGGTGGAGGATTATATATATATATATATATATATATATAGTACCCAAAGATTGCAATAATGTGAAAATTCCAAGTTCAAAGCAAATCGCGACCACTGAATTTCAAAGTCATTCAGCGTTGCGACAAGCGCCCTCTAATTTCGATTACCTGACTTTAAACAAAGCGAGATATTCCACACCGCCCTCAGTCTTGTGCTCCTATTAGCATATGAAATCATGTTTAAATATTTTATCTTTTGTTGGAGCATTTTTTTTTTTAAATTAGTGCCGCCCCCAGTGTTGTGGCTGGGAAAACATGCATGATATGTTGCTGAGGGATCTATTTTACAGAACAATCGTTTGCCAGATCAGGACGCAACCTTTTTCTACTGACCATTTGCTTCCTGACATTGTCGAACACACTACTTTGGATATATATTTCTGGTAAGATTTATCATGGACACTAATCTGCTATCCATCTACTATTTTACGTATATCCAAGTGACTGTTTAAATCTTTATTAATTTCACCTATACTGAAATTTTGATATTTTCTTACAAAATGTCGGAGCATGATTTTGATTTAAATATGTCAATTTCTTCATGCCTATTTATTTCTGCCTTGGAATTGATATAGTTCTTAAGACAGTGAATTTTGAAAATCTGTCCATTTCGCTTTTGGAAATTATTATCAGCTGTTTTCTTGTAAAGTTTATATTAAGTTTGTATTATCGGGCTTCAAGGTAGCGATATTAGATATAATATTTTTTTCCAATCCATTTTAGATTTCTATTTATTGGCATGATTATTAATATCTGGAAATTTCATGGGGGATTGAATATTCGGAATAAAGAGAAGTTATATTATGAGAAAACAAATAGATTCATGTGGAAACTACAACCAATGAAGTCGATTTCAGTTTCACACAACTAAATAATATTCATTGTCAGTCGCGTTAATTTTAGCTCCCCTTTTTAGAAAATACCTTGAAGTAAAGAATAATTGATGTCTTTTAAATGCTTTCATGATATAATAGGAAATTTCACTTGATAAACACCAGAAATTCTCTATGATAAACTCAAAAAAAATTAAATGCCAAATGAAACGTTATTGCTTTTATAGCATAATCAGGCAAAGTATATATACGTTTTTCATCTTACGTTAGTCGAACGTTTTATATAATTCCATTCATATTGCTAGATATCTTAGTCCTTTAACGTTCATTTCCTTTTTATTAACATTTAAACATGCATGAATCTTTTGCATGATTTCTGAAGTGCACCTATATGAAATCAAAATATGAATTTATGATAGAGTGTTATATGAAACGAATGCATGAGGTATGGTACGGGGTGTGATCCGTATATAGGCACGATCTTTCATATTCCGCTCTATTGTGTTCTTGCAGAAAACCCACATGCTAGAAGTTTTCTGATGGATTCGCGTGCTATTATCCAAGCCACCCAGTGGTTCATAGTATTAACCATGGTAAGTTGTAGACTATACCCTTCCCTTGTTTTATTGAATGTTTTATTAGTATAAAAATACAACTGTTCAAATTCATTCACATTGGCAGTCAAATGACTGACCTGCTGAGAAGGACATTAATATTCCATATTCATAAATATACCATCATTTTACATAGCAAAATTAATATAATTGTTTGGTTTTTGAGTGTGGTTCAGGAATAAATTTCATCAAAAAAGAGAATCCTGATTCTTTCCAAAGTATGAATTGTGCTTGAATACATTCTGATTTGTGTATATGAATTGTCAGAACTTCTTGATGGACCGCAAGCTAATAAGTTATACCTACTTGATTTCAAGAAATGAGAAGGTTTCGTCGTCGAATGTTTTCTTTTGGTCACAGGTGGTTGGAATCTCAATTGGTCAAACTGTGAGCCTAGCTGGTCCCTCTGGAGTACAACAGGGTGATGATTTAACCTTCACATGTACGACGTCGGGTATAAACTCACCCAATTTCTTTTGGTATGATGGCGGTACCATCTTATTTGTTATCAGTGCCGGTACTATTCAATATAAACAGCAGTTAACTAAATACTCCAACTTCGATGCATCCTCCTCCGGCGTGTCCTCAACCATGACCATAACTGATGCAGCGTTTGAAGATGATGGATCTTACCTTTGTAGGGCTTCGGATGTCAACAGCGACACAGTTGATCTCATTGTGGAAGGTAAGTCAGAGGTTTTTATTATTTATTATTTATCATCAGTTATCGTTTTATTTGGCAAAATGAATCAAAAGACATATAAATACAAAGAAGAACAAATAATACAATACGGGAAGGTTGAAACTAATATAATTTGACCCCGAGTGTTGCCAGGAATGAAGGGTCGTCTATTCTGACTTGCAACACACTTGGGGAGGTCAATAAGTACAAATAAAAACAGTATCAAATTGAATAACATGTAGAAAAGCATTAACAAAATGGAATGGAATCAAATATTAATAAAGTAAGAAGTTTTTTCTACTAGTATACCAAATCATCAAAGACAATCATATCAAAGATTAAAAATGTGAAAAAGAATTAGGAAGATCATATAAATCTGTCTTTCTTTTAGATAATGATCAAACAGAAAAAAAATATATCAAGAGGTCAAGTGGATAGCGGATGAAGCCTATGGTACGGGGTTCGAATCCCTGCCTCGGCAATGATGTCTTTTGTTAAAACATCAATCTACATCTGCAAATGAAGTAAATTTGGTACCCGGTAGGAAGAAATTCCGTGAATGTCTGCGCGCCTTATCACGGAAACCGGGCTAAGGCCGGGGTAATATATAATTGCCGGGCCTTCTGGAAAAACAGTATAGGTATTGATAAGGCTATAATTATACCTTAGGTAAATAAGACGGAGGCACTTGTTTTTCAAAGGCTCCTTTTCCCGAAGGTTCATAATTCAGACACACGTCATTCCCATACCAGGGTCTTAATAAATCTGACATTTTGGTTGCATTACTCCGAAGAAACATGATTCCGAAGGTTCGTTTTTCCGAAGGTTCTTTATTCCGAAAATGGAATAGGGTTCGTAATCTCGAAAATGAAATAGGGTTCATCGTTATTTCGAAAATGACTAAGGGTTCTATTTCATTTTCGGAATTATGAACATTCGGAATTATGAAAATTTGGAAAAAACGAAATGGAACCAACCATTTATATTATAGGTTTTCCCGCCCATTTTCGTCACCTTTTCAATCAGTTTCAAACAATGATCTTTTAATTTCGTCGCCGGCAAGCAGGAATTTGCGAATGCTTGTTTCAATTTCGTCTTTGATCATTCAATTTAAAAACATTACCATTCAATTTCGTTATTTGTCGCTGACTTTCGTCACTTTCGATTCAATTTCGTCGGTCACAGTAGTTGGGCGCAAAACATCAAGATCAAATTCGTCTTTTGGCATTCGTTTTTGTCAAACTTTCACGCAAAATCGTCCTCTATACTACACTGCAGCAAGATGCATCTACATTTGCTCATCATATCGTTTACTCACCACCTGCATGATCACAATTATGCCACTTTCATCGTAGATAAAACTTATTTCAATTCGCAACAATCAATAAATCACATCATCTAACTTCACACAGATGAAATACTCTCACATGAACAACACAATACAACAAAATAAAGATAAAGAAAAGATGCAGTTGAAACAAGTTTTTTTCGGGATGTAAATAAACTTTTAAATAGATATATAGACAAATTTTCAATATTCATTGTCGAATAATAAGGTTCTGTAAACATAAAATGCATCGATACATCCACTTGATGATGCAATCACAGATTGGAATAAAAAAAATGAATGCTTATCATGCTTACATGTAGCTAAACATCAATATAAATATATGAATATATGCAAAAATAAATAAATATAACGTTTAAAGAGTCCTTTTTTTGAATTTCAAATCATTTTTATCCTCTATAGAGAGGAATAGAAAACTTAAGACGAATTTGAACAGCAATAAAGTGAATTTGTTTTAAAAGACGACGAATTTGATCTGAACATTTTTACTCGCTTGCTGGTGGGGACGAAATCCAGTGACAATTGACGAATGTGAATGCTAAATTGTTGAATATGGTTGACCAAAGACGAAATTAAATGACATTTGGACGAAATCGATCCTCGTGTTCGAGCGCGGTACGCTTCGCCAGACGGAATTGAATTAAAAGCTTGAATAGGTGACGAAAATGGCGGGAAAACCTATATTACTTTCATTGTGGAAAGATAATTCTGCTGTAACGGATATGTCCTCTTTTTTAAATGCACATGTCACAAGTCTGTCATGAAATGTATTCGATATTTGTTTAAAAGTCATATGTCATTATTCTCTATGAAGTTTTTAACAGTCATTGTTAGAATGCTATTACATGAAGTCGACTTGAATATGTATAATTGTTTGATACCTTGCTCTTTATTTTCTTAATCTAGATCATGTTTCTTGTCAGTTGTACCTTCATGATGATGATCACAACGATAATGATAATTATAAAGATGATAACAATAATAATTACGATTATTAATAATAATAATAAGTATGATAATAATAATAATAATGATAATGATGGTAATAATAATGAGAATGAAAATGCTAATATGGATTTATATAGCGATTGATCTAGTTAATATGTATGGAAAAGCGTTTAAGATAATAGGTCGTGTGCTTGGCACAAAGGGAGCGAAAAAGGTTTTTTTTTTTGGGGGGGGGGCATTTTTTTCCTTTTTTTTAAGTTGTGTAATGAAAGGACTGAGAAATATATACATGGAGAGAAGCAATAACCTATAATTTGTCAACAGTTAAGACAATAATTATTAAGACTCAAAAATGTGATGCCAAAGAAAGGTCAGAAAAATGTAAAATCAAAATATTCTTGAAATAAACATCCGCTGTCCGTGCATCTGTTTGCGCATTTTGCACGGTAAACGACTATACAGGGTTGCCCAGAAAGAATGGAATACCTGAGATTTGCAATGTCAACGACATCATTGACACAAAACTCATTAGTTTTTGTTTTATTGGGTACAAATCTTTTTCCGAGTAAAACGACACGAAGATCATCATTTTGGAGTACGGCGTTTTGATTCGACGGCTGGTTTTGTGAGCCAATGTAATTTTCAAAATTTTCAAAATTTTAAAGCAGCAAGAAATTTACGAAAGACGGCTTCCCATACAATTCTTGTTTCATTCATGATGTCTTCGTTTTCAAAGCGACAGCAGTCATGCGTCTGTTAACAAACCGAATCTGTTTGGGCTAGAATCGACGACCATCGCATATCTAATTAAGTGTTTATAACACTTTTGAATATGTTAATCCTGACGGTTCGTACACCCCTGTGTTTCGAAACTTTGTACACAATCTGCTCTTTAGATGATGTATTTTCTTGTTTATACTGTTCTATCTTAATTTTGTATCTGTTTTGTATGAAATGGTATTCGAAATAAAAGTAATGTTGACATTGTTATTATTATCGTTATAGTTACATTCACATTTACAAATATGAGACCAAACATCCCTTTTATGATTTTTTTTTGTTATTTTATCAAGAGCAAAATGAAAATGAGTATTCGCATGTATTGTTTAAAAAAAGAAAAAGTAAATTGCCATTTAATTTCAGGAAGTTAGGGTTTGAAATTTAATAAACTACCTTTAATTTTGACTTTCTACCTTACTGAAAGATTCATTGGAATTAATTTTAATATACTTTCCCTTTTTAGAGAGTGCATCTTATATCATTTTTTCACTATTGCTATATATGTACTTTTTAGCTCACCTGAGCCTATGGCTCGAGTGAGCTATTGCGATGGAAATTTGTCCGTCGTCCGTCGTGCGTCGTCCGTCGTCCGTTAACTTTTTACATTTTCATCTTCTTCTCCAAAACCCATGATCGGAATTCAACCAAACTTGGTAGGAATCATCCTTAGGGGTAGGGGACCCAAAGTTGCTAAAATGGTACATGTGGCCCCCAGGGGGGCCCAGGGGGAGGGCCCCCAATTGTAAAAGCTATGTAAATTTCAAACATCTTCTTCTCCAGAACCAGGCATAGCTCAGACTTGGTATTTTGTATGGAGATACCTCTATAGATGAAGAATGAATGTTGTTCATGAAATTTCTCTGAGTGGCCCTATATGGGCCCTGTGGGGGTAACATACTGGAGGGGGGGGGGGGCGCTGCCAGGCAAAATGTACATTCTGATCTTCTCCAAAACACATGATCGGAATTCAACCAAATTTGGTAGGAATCATCCTTAGGGGTAGGGGACCCAAAGTTGCTAAAATGGTACATGTGGCCCCCAGGGGGGCCCAGGGGGAGGGCCCCCAATTGTAAAAGCTATGTAAATTTCAAGCATCTTCTTCTCCAGAACCAGGCATAGCTCAGACTTGGTATTGTGTATGGAGATACCTCTGTAGATGAAGAATGAATGTTGTTCATGAAATTTCTCTGAGTGGCCCTATAGGGGCCCTGTGGGGGTAACATACTGGAGGGGGGGGGGGGCGCTGCCAGGCAAAATGTACATTCTGATCTTCTCCAAAACACATGATCGGAATTCAACCAAACTTGGTAGGAATCATCCTTAGGGGTAGTTGCTAAAAGTTGCTAAAATGGTACATGTGGCCCCCAGGGGGGCCCAGGGGGAGGGCCCCCAAGTGTAAAAGCTATGTAAATTTCAAACATCTTCTCCAGAACCAGGAATAGCTCAGACTTGGTATTGTGTATGGAGATTTTTTTCTGGATGGCCCTATAGGGGGTCTGTGGGGATAACATACTGGAGGGGGGGGGGGGGGGGTGAAGGCAAGTTGTTCGCCATCCATAAACTTTTTAACATTTTCAGCTTCATCTCCAAAACCCATGATTGGAATTTAACCGAACTTGGTAGGAAGCTCAGACTTGGTATTGTGTATAGAGATACCTCTATAGATGAAGAATGAAAGTTGTTCATGTGCTAGAGAGAACATGCACCAGATGTGAATTGATCCACCTCAGGTGAGCGTCGTGCCCCCTGGGGCTCTTGTTATTGTTGTTGGGTTTTTTTTGCTCATGATATGTTATATCTTCTTTAAAAGCAAAGAAAAATATAGGCCTCATCGTTATAGCTATCATTTGCACCTTTAGCCATTGTTTTCTTAATTATCCTTTTATGATTAACCGGTCCGTTGTTTATTGTCTGCTTTTTAATCTTTTACAGTAAAATCAAACGTGACACTCACAGTGAACATTACTGTGATGAACAATACCTACATGTATGAAGCAGCATGCGAGGCGATCGGAGCTAGGCCAGAGGAAAACATAACATGGACCATAGGCAATATCACCCAGTCATCGGGTATAGTGGAAACAGACCCTGATGTTTCACATCATACCCTATGGGACAAAAGGAGCCTGTTCACATTCCCAGCAACCAAGGATAATTACAACCAGACGTTGACATGCCATGTTAGCGGTCATCAGCTTTCTGACTTCAACTGGCTGAAATCGATCCAACTGGACTTCCACAGTCAGTAAAAATTCATTTCAGTTATCTTAGAATTGTATTTCGAACAAAACTTTCTTAAAGTGACTTGGTAACTTTGTAGAGGCTTCATAAAATCTGAGCTGCCTGGCCGTACATGCTATCAGTGGTGTAAAAATGAAGCCCAGGGGGGAAAAGCACTTCAAAATCATCATATCTTTCACAAAAGTAAACATAGGCAAGTGACCGGAAATGCCAGACTCATTTTTCCCCATAGACTCAGTGTTAGACTAAAGCGTTTGACCATACGCTTTCGCAAAATGGGAGTATTCAGTCATAGATATCTTAGTAATAGCATTATATATATGAAAACCTTTCTATGCCTGGCTATTCATTTATCCTTCGGAACATCATTATACAAGACTGATATCAAAATTCAACAATAAAATCAAGCCTCCACAAAGTTACCGAGTCCCTTCAAGTCATCACAAATTGTCGATCATGCATGAGGTGGATTGTTTTGACCGGTAAAACCTTTAAAAATCATTCACAAAAACTTTAAACGAATACTTTGTGGAAATCAAAACTTATACAGATTGCACAAATGCTATTTACGTTGTTGGAACGACTGGCTCGTTTTCGGTTTTGTTCCTAGCTCATTGCTCGGCTTTTCTTTTACAAAAAAAAATTCCGTCGGATATTATTTAATTCTGATCGCAATCCTCATTCTGCCTTTCGAGAACCGCCCATTGGAACAAAAATACTGTGTCGAACATCGTATTGATAAAAACATAAAATCGGAGCATATTAATAATAATAAGATTGAGTATTTATAAATTGAAGCGCCATTTCCATTAAGGCGCATAAAGTTCATCTTTTCTTATAAACTGGAAGGGTTCTGGGATTTCTAAATCGATTTTATACGAAAATGATAGGAATTCACCAAATTCATTTTCTGTATTCCTAAATGCATTACTAATATGACATAACTATGATTTTTTTTCTGATTATTACTTTTTTTCTATATCAGTTGTGTTCTTATTGTTGCTGCTGGTGGTGGTGTTGTCAAAAACATTTCTAACAAATACTGCTTCGAACGGAATACGTTCTTAACGACTTCCAAGAAATTGATTGGAGGACAGATTCAATACCCTATTTATTGCTTTTCGAAATCAAGTTCCGATTACGTAAGATTTTCATTGAAATAATCGCACATTTCCACTATTTGCACTAACCTGTGAAAATTGC
This sequence comes from Heliocidaris erythrogramma, assembly GCA_025617745.1. Taxonomy (NCBI): domain Eukaryota; kingdom Metazoa; phylum Echinodermata; class Echinoidea; order Camarodonta; family Echinometridae; genus Heliocidaris; species Heliocidaris erythrogramma. The sequence continues at coordinate 63,104,333 of CM046854.1, forward strand.
CTCAAGTGGATTTTAAGGAAAGTCTTTGAGATAGTGTTACGGATAAAATTAATTTGGACTTTTTCGATGTTGCATTCAGACCCCCCTGCACATGACAACATCGTGGTCACGTTCGTCGTCGAAGGGTCCAACCTGACCGTATCATGTGACTTCGATGTAGCAAAAGGTCAACCTACTCCAGCCATCACAAACTACTATATATTCGCCAGTAACATACTCATACATGAGTCTACACAAGGAGAAAATGATGTCAATTTCCCTATTCCTGATAAGACGATGGAGTTTACGTGTTTGGCGGGCAATTACCTCGGAAACGCAACGGATGCCATAACCTTTGAACCACGTGAGTTTATTTTTTTTATAACAATACATTTCCCTTACTGCTATTTATTTTAAAATTTATTAATAAAATCCTAATACAATTAAAATATTCGAATATTTGCGTCTTTATCTTCATTTTAATTTCACTAGTTATAGGCCCATTCCAAGGTCGTCCTATATTATTTGCGTACCATTAATTGAGATGGTGTATTTTATATGCATTCAGCAACTGAACCAAGTGAACTGCAATAAAACAAGGTTCGCATCTGAACACAAGAAAAAGCACCACCTTCATATTGCAGTTCTACTATACTTTTACATTATTTTCACCCTATCATGCTCAATTGTTTTTTTCGAGGGTAAAAAACAGATATTTCTTTACATGTATTGTGTAGTATAGATCTAGATCCGAGCACCTTTTGATTTTCTCTAGATACCTCCTTCCTAAAAGAGGTGATAGGTGATCTCATTATTTCATATTGATCAGCTGATTGTGAATTCTGTTGCAGAATCTGTACGCAACATGTAGATTATTATTTGGTAATCCATTAAGAAATACAAGTTGAGTCAGGTTTTGCTTTCAGGAAAACAGTCATTGATCGACATACCGTAATAGAAATGGAGTATGATGCCTTTACCTAATACCGGCCTCTTAACGATGTTTCCAACGACTACGGCAAAGATTCTTCATGAAACGTAATGAAAATTCATCAGACTATTACCCAAATACTGGGGAACAAGATCCAGGTACTAACGGGCGATAATACTTGCGCGTTCTTGTAGAAATGACGTTGCAATAGAGTCATCTCATTTTATGCATAGAGGGAGAAGTGCGTTTTAATTACCGACCTCTGCACATAGTCAATGGCAATTTATGAAAAGAGATCATTTTAATGAAAATATGAAAAATTAACAAAAAATTGATAATAATTACCTTTTTATTCCTCATCTTGCTCTATTTTGGCTGTTCTCAACGTTGCTAGGCATTCTACGCGTAGTCCCATGGGTTGATTTGCAAGACGCGCGCTAGATGCCATGATACGCTTAATGGTCGGTATTATGACTGGCCGGTATTAGGTGAAGTGATCATACACATTAATACTATTTCTTTCGTACATTCGAAACCCAAAAGTTGGTTGCATGAAGGTTCAGCAATTAATGATTTGTCTTCGTTGTGTTTGATTGTAAAAGACTGTCATTAGGAATTATTAACCATTCATATATAATGAATTTCCCTTTGATTGATAAAACCAATGAGATATTTTATGATTTACCTCTCAAAGACAGTGATATTTACTTGAAAAGGAGGGAGGGAGAGATATTAGTGTTTTGCACTCTACACACTATAAATACATGGTTGGGAGTGCGTTGGTGCGATCTAGCAACCCAAAGTTTTTTATCGTTCAAGCCGAGTGTGTTTGACACCACGATGAAAAGCTGCGTGTTGCCATATCGCACTAACGCACGAACTCAAAACCATGTATTAATAATTTTATAAAACGGATCGGCAATATGATTATGAAGTCTATAAAAATGGTTACGAACCCCATAGAAACGCCAAGAGTCGCACAGTCATGGAGGCTGCCATTTGCTTTCCTGGATGACATCACAGAAGCGCAGCCAAAAAAAGTCATGCGCGTTTCAGTGTGCGCATGTAATCCCTGGGCTAAAATGACAATTAAACTACGCGATTTCATTGCGTTTTAAGTTTGCACGCACCAGAGGTACGCGTACGCGCAGCTCAACCGTGCCTTAGAGCCTTTTTTCCGTGTGTTATCACCTTTCTTTTTTTTTTGCACGGTCACGTGGTGTTATTTGACCAATCAGGATGGCTACATTCTTGAACCCGTTTTATAATGATAGATAACGTATGTGATGTTTGTAGAGCTTGATTTGCATTGATATTTTGTAAAGAACGTACCCGAAAATAAAGAATTGCTTCCTGGCACTTTTTTCAACATCACATGAAATCATATTCTTAATGTCTTTTTTTTCCATTTTATCATATTTATATGTTTTGTCAGTCGTATTTTACTTTTCATCTTCAACCATCTTTTGTTATTCTTCATCTCATCTTTCCACCTTTCTTAAAATAGCAGGGCAAATACAATGCAGTTGCAAAATTTTATTTTACGTTACCCAATATCGGTTCTATGCAAAACCCTACTTTCGAAAGGAGGAAGAACAAAGAAAATGTATATGAAAGAAATTTGGAAAAGATAATTGTAGTGATAACCTTTCACCACGGCTCCAATTGAAGGTTTACTTTTTATCGTTTACCATCCCTCAAGCAGGAGATCTGTTGGATATTATTACAGACCTATTGTATTTTCTGTCATGTAAATGAGTGCAGTACATTAACATGTAATCACTTGCATTGTAAATTAAAGATTAAGTTAAGGGCGTGGTCAATTCTGTTTAAACCACTGATGATCTTAATGGTGTTTTAAATGGAAAAAACTGAAGACACTCACGTAAAAGGAAATAACCCGATACAATAATAAACAGATATTTTAAATACGTCACGTAATTCAGATCTTTTATCCGTATTTTCTTAGACATTTCCTCGATAAACCTATCTATCATATATCAAGATTTTGTTTTGTTTGTGTCAAATTTATTGACCGATAGAAATGCGCAATGTCGGGAAGTTGTTCGTTTACGCCATTAAGATACATCATATCGAGGATTTTGAAAGTTTTCATCCAACGAAGACATTTCCTCATCATTTTCAATGGCATTAAATTCATTACCATATTTTATTTATTTTTCTTTTGTTGTTTCTTCTTTGCATATTTGTTTGTATGTTTAATTTACTCTTTTTACTGACATAAATTTCGGATTTCATAAATCACAATCAAACCCTTAATATTTGCGTCAATAGTCTATTGAGATGCAATTTGAATGCAACAATTCTACACACCCATCATGCTTACATTTTCCCTTACAATGCTTAGATCATACCAAATCCCATATTGCTGGAAATAATATTGAATTATAACCTTATGTATAGTATGTGTATGTACTGAATTATTATGTTTTTGCTCTTAATTTTGATATGTACTGGTTTCAAAAATGAAAATTGTAAAACACATATGTGGCAATCAATAAACTATGACATTTTGAAGCTTGAAGATGCAAAACTTTGGAACACACGAAGATGCACTGACGAATTCAATGAATATGTATAACTAGAAATCAAAAATGTGGTCCAATAATAACCATACATTACGGCAGGCCAAACTACATTGTGTAGGGTAGAAAATAGTTTATCAATTGCAAATCTATAAATCATTGGCCATCAATAGGTCGAGGTGTAAGCTTTGATTCGTTTAAATTCTTGATCCAGATCAGCAACTGATGGTCATTTTCGTTTATTTTCATCAACATCTTTGAATTGGCTTAATATTCCTAAAGATTGTTTTATTTTAATTGTTTTTGTACTTGAAGTCTTTATAAAACAAGACCATTTATATTCAGAAAAAAGGTTTGCGGTAGAACCATGTGAGTTGGAATAACTCCACGTTCCGGTCAGAATGCTCTGGCCGTCGTCAGGAGAATAAGAAGAGCGAATAAATCCGCAGAATTTATATATGAAGCGGTAGAAATTCTACAGCTTCACAACTTGTTTGTAAGGCAATTCACTTTTAAAATGGAGGCAAACAATAACATCACGGAATTAGTATAGAAAGAAATAGTAACAGTAACATCAAAGTACCTGCATTGAAAGGATAAATAACATCAAGGTACCTGCATTGAAAGGAGAAGTAACATCAAACTAATCCTGCGTTGAAAAAACATTGAAAACAAGTGAACTAAGAAACCAATTAACCGTCTGGATAAGCTGGAAACAAAAGGGGGATTAGGGCCGTAGGTAATCTGTGGAGAGAAACATGACATCCTGTTCAGGAAAGAAATTAAGGTTAAAACATACATATGGAAAAAAGTGAAATATTGACACCAGAATGAGTATACTAATAATAAATATAATAAATGTTATGAATGAAGTGGACAGGTGTGGCTGTGGAGAGAAAGGTGAAAAAACAATGAAAAAATTGAGGAGAGAAACATGAAATCCTGTTGCAGATAATCTGTGGAGAGAAACAAGTCATCCTGTTGAGGAAAGAAATTAAGGTTAAAACATACATGTGGAAAAAGGGTGAAATAATGACATCAGAATGAGTATCCTAATGATGAATATAATGAATGTTATGAATGAAGTGGACAGGTGTTGCCTATGGAGAGAAAGGTGAAAAAGGGTGAAAAAAAAACAATGGTAATGAACAAATTGAGGAGGAAACATGAAATCCTGCTGAGGGAAGAAATTGTGGTTAAAATACATGTGGAAAAAAGGTTGATAAATGATGACATCAGGAATTGCCTGTGGAGGGAAAGGTGATGAACAATGGTAAACATGTACAACCTGTCGAAAAATGGGGGGTGATGACGAAATCAGAAAGAGTAAAAGTACACAAAATTATGTTGAAGAAAGCAATTACGGTTGAATATCTGCGGAAAATATAACACTAGTTATTATTGGAAGAGTGAAAACCAAATGTCACTGATCTGTAAATCCTTGTCCTGTGTAACTGTGTTATGTCTGTGAATCTCGATGGCTTCACGGACCCTCCTGGTGTACCAGTTGGAAGGGGGGCTACAAGTTTGGTGTCTTCCCAGTGAATCTGGTGATCACGAGTGACAGAATGATTGATAATGGCAGATTGGTCGTAGTGACCAAGTCTCCCATGGGCACGGTGTTCCTTGATGCGAGATTTGATGTCCCTCCCAGTCTCTCCGATGTAGACCTGACCACAGGAACATGGTATGAGGTACACTCCTGGTTTGCTGTCGGGAGAAGCTGTGTCTTTGTGTGTGTAGAGAGACTTGTGAAGTTTGTGTTTAGAGCTGAAGAAAACCCGTATGTTAGCCTTCTGCAGGACTCATTGAATGCGGTTTGGGGTTTGTTGACAGATGTGCGTATTTCCTGAGGAGGGAAACCATTGTTAACTAAGGCTGCTTTCATGTGTTTTAACTCGTTGTCAAGGTTGGTTGAGTCGCAGACGTTGTGAGCTCTCCTGATCAGGGAACAGGATACCGAACGTTTGACGGACGGATGGTGGAAAAATCGGAATTTGAGATAGCGGTCTATGTGGGTAGGTTTACGTAAACACTGTGGGAGAGTGAACCGTCGGGCCTGTGGGTGATCAAAACATCAAGAACAGGAAGATAGTTATTGTTTTCTGCTTCTGACGAGAACCTGATGGAGGGGTGATGTTTGTTGAGAAAATCCTGGAAATTGTTCAGCTTTTCCGGACCGTGCGGCCAAAAGACAAACGTGTCGTCAACGTAACGGAGCCAAAGTGTGGGTTTATGCGGTGCTGTGGAGAGAATAGTAGTTTCGAACTGTTCCATGAAGAGATTAGCTATAACTGGGGAGAGTGGAGAGCCCATGGGGGCACCTTCTGATAGGTTGAAGTACTTATCCCGCCACTGGAAGCTGGTGGAGGTAAGACATAGGAGAAAAAGGTCATAAATCTGTTGGGGAGATAGTGGGGTTCTGTCCCAGTGTCTTGTTGTAATCTAGTTCTGGTGATGTCGCTAGCTTCTTGAATGGGGATACTAGTAAATAACTAGTATGTCTGTAGAGTTGAGCTTGATGTCATTGATGATTGTGGTGAAGTGATGAGAATTGCTGACATGATGTTGCGACTGACCTGTGAGGGGTTGAAGGATGTGTGCGAGATGTTTAGCAAGATTGTAGGTGGGGGAACCACGTGAGGACACAATCGGGCGGAGAGGAATGTCTGGTTTGTGATTTTTTTGGTAGACCAAAGAACACTGGGCAGGAGCTGGAGGAAGGAAGAAGAAAACTATAAACTCGTGGAGGGAACAGGCCAAGTTTATTGAGTGGACGAAGTTTGTCGGTGACGCGTCGTTTGATGTTGGGTGTCGGGTCTCTCTTGACCTCGGTGTACGAACCTGTGGATAAAATGTCTGAGATGTTATGGTTGTAGTCAGTGCGGTCCATATGACGACCGTGGCGTTGCCCTTATCTGCGGAAATAATGTGAATAGAGCGGTCAGTGCGAAGATCACGAAGGGCGGTGGTTTCCTGTTTGGATAGATTAGGTTTGGGGGGATTTGCTGTGGAAATAATGTTAGTAATTTCCCTGCGAAGTTCATCACCCTGTGCTTTGCCGACTGCCCTGAGTGAGGGTTTAATGTTCTGGACGAGTTCAGCAGAGTCAATCTTTGACGGTGCCATGGCAAAGTTCAGACCTAAAGAAAGGAGAGAAATTTTGTGATTAGTGAGAGTACGAGTGCTGATACTGACGACAGTCTTGGAACCTGAAAGAGAAGGGGAGGAGGGAGAGAGATTTGAATTAGTGTCTAGAAGTTTGTTAAATTTGTTGACCTGCTTCCGTTTAGCTGCTTCAAACGCGTGGTTGGAAGAGTTGTTAGACCATCTGGTGACTTTCGTAAAGTTTGTTTCGTTAAGAGACCTGTGGAGAAAATTGTGAACGTTAGAAAAATCTGTGTCGGAATCCGAGAGCTTGCGCCTGGTGATGGAGATGCTGTCTTTTAGGAGATAAATACTTGCCTGTGGAGGATATTGGCTGATCTGCGGCTTCTAATAGGGTTTGCGGAGTTATTCCAACTCACATGGTTGTACCGCAAACCTTTTTTCTGAATTACAACTTCACCATGCAAACCTTCAAATACCATTTATATTATTTTAGTTTTTTAACTGAATTCATTCACTCGGTGTGCTTTTTTTTAATTTTGATGTTGACCCTATCTTGTGTCAATAACATGCCTCATGTCTTTAAAAGAGAATATGGATGAGACTTCAAGCTTTTATTTATAAAAATTAACAATTATTGTTGAGTGAACATTCATCAGGCTAGTTGTGACTTGGTGGAATTCATTCACAAACGTTGTTAAAGTAACCCTTGTATTCCTCTCTCTTTTTATGGATTGCCATTCGCTTCGATGTTCTCAGAAATGGCTGGAGGACAGCTCCTGAGTATCATATTCGTCATCACATTTGTCATGCTGGTATCTACAGGGTTGGAAAAAAGTTTGGAATATTTTTATTCCAAGAATTATTTCTTGTCTTAAACATATCCCTCGTCATTTTAAGTTCTTCTTTGAGGTTCAAATAAAAGATATGTGTCCCTTTTTAACTTTAAAAGCACAACATTAAAAATCAGGCTTATCACACAGTGCAGAGGTCCACTTGGAATTCGGAAGCGTATATTTGCTGTTTTTGCAAATGTCTAACGAAAAAGTTAAATAATCAAATACAGTTTAATTGCTATACCGAAGTCCTCAAAATGACTGCAAACTGCACGTAGCTTTTTCAAAATTCCACGGGAAGTACAGAAATGTATAACAAGAATTTCAAACACAAATAGAGCAAATCTGACAACATGTGGTTCATTGGTCAGCCATTGTAACATGTTTAACAATATTACGTAATCTTTGGTACAAGATGGAACAGTAGACTTCATTCAACACAGTTAATCCGATTTGGATGAATTATTCATCACAATATAGTAGAAACTAGCATTTAAAATCAGACATACTCATCGCCAAAAAAAATATTCCAAACTTTTTTCCAACCCTGTATCATCGTTAACATTGTGCAGTGGTATAACAAATAGATTGCATGTAACTATAATCAAATAACAGTGAACTGATAATCATACTATAGTTTCGTACAAAAGAAGGATTCTTTGTCGTTATTGTTTGGTCATGTTTTACAATACTTTAAAGAACCCCAACATCAGTTTTTTCACCTTTCAAAGCTCAATAAGCAACGGAATTTGTGGGTGAAGTTTGTGAAAATTGGGCGAAAAGATTTCACAGCAAGCATGCACGAATTTGTAGCGACCATTTCGAAAAGTCAGCCTTCGAACGTCACTGCAAGATTGAGTTTGGAGATGTAGCTGGCCCGAAATACAAGGCTAAGTTGAAGAAGGATGTCTTGCCCACAATACAGAGCATCAAATATTCAAAAACACCAACAATTAAGCCGCAGGAGACCACTGTCGGAAGTCAGACTGAGAACTAATGTGAGCAACTTTCGCCGTATTGTAAAATTGTATTGTTGAATCAATGCCGACATGGTCGTTCTTGCGCTGATTTTGTGGACTCAGTTCGAAGTCATAGTATCGTTTGTTTCCAAAAAAAATGTCAAGTGACAAGTTTAAGGTAGTACATAGTGTTTGCAAATATCATAGCTTTTTCAAATGTATATTTTATTCGATCCAAGTGACCTATAGAAGAAGGTAATAGTCGTTGGTCCGGTTAAAACCGGTCGAGGTTCAGAGATATAAAGGGTATTCTTTCCCGAGCTGTATAGCGCAATCGTTGGCAAAGATATTCTCCTCCGCCAAAATAAAGGCTTTACATAAGAAATCAAGTTCGTCGTTAAATAATACGATGTAGTAGTTTCACATAAAGATACTCCTAAAATTTCATGGCGATCGGCCAATGAATAACTGAGATATAGGGCTTAGCAATTCTGCCTTTGTTGCTAAGGGATCGCATTTTTATCGGAGGTCCCCCGATAAAAAGGTGAACCCTGAATTTTCAATAAAATACATTAAATAGAAAACGTTAATACCTCGAAAACTAAACAATATTAGAATCTGCGGTTTGGAGGGTTGGTTATATATCCCAAAGGGAGTGTTATAACAAAAAATGAAAAAAAATAATTTTGAACCCCTTACACTATGCACACTTCCTTTAAAACTAACCATTATTAGGTGTTTCACCATATATTTCACTGCTGTGACCAATATTAGGAAGAAAAGAGTGATTCTTGTAGAGTAGCTCTGTTCTTTTCTTCCACGGTAGTGTATCAGATCTAGCCCAGTTCTGAAGCGAAGCCCTACGGGGTTTCACCGCGTCGCTGTACATGTAGCCTACCACGATGTGTACGGGTCCGACCTTTTGAAGTTTTCGTGCATGTAAACTTGTGCGAGCTGTCTGAAAAATGGTTGCTTGTTGGAATAAAATGTAAACTATTTTTCATATAATATTTAACAAAACTGATGGATTTGGAAACATAATTTTGAAGTATAAAAATCATGTCGAGCAAAGTTTCTCTTCACTCTCGGTTGCCAGTCCACGCTATGTTGTGCAGCAGTAGACTATACCGCGGAGGTCATACGACTCTACCCAATGACGTCAGTGCTAATTTGCATAGAAAAGTAAACAAGCTAGTATTTTGCCGAAATTGGACTGCGAGACAATTTCAAACCCTCATAAAGGTGATTTTTATCTTTAAAAAATTGCACTTTCTAGTTGAGCTATTTGAAAAATTTAAAAAGGATTGTTTTCTTTGATACACAGATTTTAATATTATCAAATAAAAACGCATACTACTTCTTTTCTCGATATGAGCTCTTTAATAGCTTGAACTTTGTCATACAATTTACATATTTCTGCTCATGTACATCCACCTGTAGTGTAAATGGTTGATATTTAATTTCTACACAAATATATGTCATGGAAATTCATTTGTCCCTTGACAAAGCATTCTGAGCAGGATTAGACCATTTATCTCAATTTTATATTAAACAATATATATTTTCTGGAATTAAACAACTAAATAAATTATTTCAAGCATGTTTTTTAATCTTGGAATGCGAGCTAAAAAATAGTTCTCAAATTCGCTATTAAAATAAATTCACTCCATGACGGGAAACTACATTACGTATGAAAAACGAAATCCAAAAACATCAACCGACAAATTTTGCTATATTTAAAATCTGTATCTGAAAAGGTCGACATAATGAATTTGGACTAGCGAAACCTCAAATTAGAAAGCTTCAAATAATTGTTTAATTAACAAAAATAAAATTAAAAAAACATGTGTGGGAGCATGAGAGCTGTAGTATATCATATGAATGCATGATGATACACGTGAATCCAGTATTTCTCGGATGGGCGTAGTTTTCTGAAGTTCAAAATGACAACTGCAATACTATTAGCCCTAAGGTCGTAACAAATGTAATTACCAGGTATAAACATGTACGTGTATATAAACTTTGCACTCAAGTATTTAATCAAACTTTTACAGAAATGTTCTCATGGCTCGTAAAATGCAGAATATGATTAGTTTATGTATTAAATGATATAATAGAACCCATATTTGTTGTATTAGAGGCAGACAAAGGAAGTTTACAACGTAGTTAAAGTAATCATAATAATTCACATTTATACAGCACCTACTTTTTAGATTTATATGGTAGACTACGATTAAAAATCTAATCGAAATCACGTTTTGTTCACATCTGCAAGTGAATAATTTGATGTAATAAAATTTTAAGAATTATTTAGAATAATAATTCGTGTCCCTTGTATGTTGTATGTAATGCGTCATATGATTTCATCATGAAAATATATCGCAAGCAGGGTCTTCTCCTCCTACTTATTCTCTCCTTTTGTACTGAAAACTATTTCTTTAAATTAGAAATATATCTTCAAGGAAGGAAATGGAAAGTACGTGACTAGTGGGAAATGAATTGATGAAATTCTAGGAAAACGAAGTTCTAGTACTTAAAATGGCATACTATTAAGATAAGCCGATTGCCAGTCATTTACGTGATGGATAATCGTTATTTGTCGCAATGTTCTATGTCCTATTTAATTTGTTTAATCCGCCTCTTAGTAGCACTTTTGAAGATGAAGAAAAATTGTATTCCTTACCTTACATGTTCAATGTATTTCTTTCCGGTAAGATGTCAGTTTTTCTATTGTTACATTCAAATCTGAAGTCAGATCAGGATCTGTAATATAATCATTTGAAATTAATACTCGATGAAGTAATTAATTTAAATAAGTAATGCCCGGAAAAATCTTTCACTGAAGTATTTTCATCTTTTTTTTTCATCTCATGTTTTGTGACAAAGTCGTTAAAGAACGAATTTTTTTAAAATGCCACTCAAAAGCTAGTATCAAGTTGAACTTGGTCAATGTGTAAATGCCAATTACTCATGGCATATCATTGATAGCATAGAGATTAGTTAGCAGGTGTTTGCTGTAAGCGCCATTTCATGAATATTGGATATATATATATATATATATATATATATATATAATTAGCACCCGAGTACACTACCCCACCATGTTAAAGAGTGTGAGCCAATTGTTGCTCTTATATATATATATATATATATATACAGAGTATATCATTCTAAACAAGGAAATGATATGTGAAAGGAGAAAAATCACTAATAAGGAAAGCAAAGAATAAATTTAGTTACGATTTCATAGCACATGCAGGCCATCTACGTCCATACTCATCTTAATCGCAAAGAAGCAACAAACATATTGAAACGTATCTCATATCAATGTAGGACAAACTCGCCATTGGAATGGTAGATGCCCTCAATGACGGCTTCGTGTCCATGATAAAAGGTATACCGGTAAGTGAGTAATATATTTCTCCAGATGAAAGGAATGTTGCCAATTACTCATGGCATATCATGTTTAGCATAGAGATTAGTTAGCAGGTGTTTGCTGTAAGCGCCATTTCATGAATATTGGATATATATATATATATATATATATAGTTATATATATATATATATATATATATAATTAGCACCCGAGTACACTACCCCACCATGTTAAAAAGTGTGAGCCAATTGTTGCTCTTATATATCTTATTATATAATACACTAAGGATTTCGGGCTGTTTTTTTGGTTCAAATAGGCTCCTCCCCTGGCCCTTTCGGTCCCCGCCTTTTGGTACCCACGGGTGGGGAAGGGTTCTTAGGGTGGTGGGAGGCACTTCTTGAGGGCTGACGTCCCGTCCATATTTCATAAATTCATTTTTAAACATTGAATTTCCGCAGGGAGTAGGCCTAATAATTCCGCCCACCCATAAAGCGGGTCTGTAGCTTCATGCCCAGCCAACCCATATACCTTTCCCTGTGAAGGGGAGCTATTCCGCAGAACGACATGGCCATATATCCACATGGCTTCAGTGTACAGTACAGTATTATACACACGTGTTAGATCACAGGTATAGAGTTACATCATTTGAAGCTTCATGGTCAAACACACAGTTTAGTGTGTATGTTTCACGACGTTCGCTCCCGGTAATTTGACACTTTCTCAGAAAATCTGATAAGAAGAAAATTCCTTCGAAAATATTTCCATAATGATTATGAATACGTATAATGATATTAATCCCTTATCCCCTCGCCCTGAGGGTGATGGATGACAAGGGAATGGGGGGAACTGGAGGGGGGGGGGGGTAGTAGAGGGAGTCAATCCGTCGGTCCTCCCAAGACCCATATACGGGGTCCATAATCCCCCTGAAAATAAAATGACAAATTCATTTTTTCTCATTATTGCATCCTCTACAGGGGACGTACCGCTAATTATGGATGTTACTCTGAGTATTAATAAACCACAGAAACATGGCAATTAGATCAAATCGCTCCCTCTAGGTCTATGCATGGATATTCTACTCGAACATTATTATATCCATATCATCAATTTTCATCAAGATTAAAAGGAATTTTCTTCAAAACTCATGCAAGCTTTGGATAAATAAGACATAATTATTCACATGATCAGGGGCGGATCCAGAATTTTAGTATAAGGAGGGGAAAACAAGTGCAGGTTTGTCAAATTTTTGAAAAGGGAGACCTGAGGTGGGGGGGGGGGGGTGGACCTCAGACCTAGAAAATTCGCTCAGGAGGGGGTGTGTTATGCGGGGTCCCTCCATAATTCTCTGACAAGCCAAAAAAAGGTTTCATTCTAAAGGGGGCGGGGGCACGATCAACAAAAGGGCGGATCGTCTATGGTCAAAATGCATACTTTCCTGCCTTTGAACGGGGGGAGGGGGTGGCACGGGCCAGAAGCACCTCCCCCCCCCCCCCCCCCCCCGGGTCCGCCAATGGACATGTTGTAAATACTTCTTGGTAAAATAACTCTACCCAACTTTTTTATTTATTCACTTGATTATTGTAACAAATATACGGTACGGTGGTTAATCATAAACACAGCTAGCGCCCGTGGATGTCCACGGGCTGCTTCTGCTAGTATATATATATATATACAGAGTATATCATTCTAAACAAGGAAATGATATGTAAAAGGAGAAAAATCACTAATAAGGAAAGCAAAGAATAAATTTAGTTACGATTTCATAGCACATGCAGGCCATCTACGTCCATACTCATCTTAATCGCAAAGAAGCAACAAACATATTGAAACGTATCTCATATCAATGTAGGACAAACTCGCCATTGGAATGGTAGATGCCCTCAATGACGGCTTCGTGTCCATGATAAAAGGTATACCGGTAAGTGAGTAATATATTTCTCCAGATGAAAGGAATGTTGCCAATTACTCATGGCATATCATTGATAGCATAGAGATTAGTTAGCAGGTGTTTGCTGTAAGCGACATTTCATGAATATTGTATATATATATAGAGAGAGAGAGAGTATATTATTCTAAACAGGGAAATAATATGTGAAAGGAGAAAATCACTAATAAGGACAGCAAAGAATAAATTTAGTTACGATTTCATAGCACATGCATGCCATCTACGTCCATACTCACAAAATGTTGCACATTTCAATTCAATTCAATTCAATTTTATTTTCATTTCCAACAGAAAGGTACATATCAAAGTGCATTTTAACAAAATAACACGATATACAATAATTATGACAATAAAAAAAATGGAAGAGGAAAAAAAAAGAGGAAAAAAGATTGCATTTTTTTCTACTTTCTGCGGAAATGGAGGAATCCACTAAAAAGCATTGCTTGTAAATCGTGGATCCCTCAAAGAATATTAACATAGTAAAAAACAAGACAAAAGAAAAGCAAAACTGATCACTGAATTTCATTCGTTGTCAGGTTATAAAGTATGTTAACAGGCCAACAGAGGCACAACGCATAATTTCTATGGGATATGAACCTGGTGGAATTCGGACGATATACATGATAGGACGGTACATGACAAAACAAGAGAAAACAAGTAAAAACGAAACAAAACACAACAAAATATAACAGTGTAGAAAAAACGGAGATGTAATAAGAGAGATAGAGGGAGAGAGAGAGAGAGAAGGCTGCATATACAAGTTTAAAATGAAGCAAAATTAATAAAGGAAGCGGAGAGAGGTGGATAGAAGCACCCAACTACAGTAGATTGTGAAAAACTTGACGACCTAAGACAAAATGAAACAAGTAGGTTGGAATCTTGGAAATTAATCATGAGGGAGTCTACGATTGCGATAGGAATGATTTTAATTTTCTTTTAAATGAAAAAATAGATGGTGAACTTTTGATATCATTATTTAAGTTGTTCCAAAATTGTGGGCCTTTATAAAAGAGTGTGCTTTGGGCAAAGTGTGTTCTTAAAAGGGGTAGATGGAATTCAACACTGTGCCTCGTTGGGTAAGTGTGGACGGACTGATTTTTAAAAAACATATCATTGAAAATGGATGGTAAACAATTTTTGTTATAGTTATACATAAATTGTCCTAATTGAAAAAGGTATAAATCATGTATCTTTAATATCTTAGTTTTAAGGGACAAAGGATCAGAATGAGAACGGAAATTAGAATTACAAATAATGCGAATGACCCTTTTTTTGTAATAATAGTATTCTTTCCAGAAAGGTCGAATGTGCACTGCCCCAGGTAAGCAAGCTGTAATTTAAATAAGGTAGGATCATTGAATAGTATAGTATTAATAAAGATTCTAACGGGAGATGTGATTTGAATCTATTTATGACACCAATGTTGCGGGATATTGTTTTGCATGACTTGTCTATGTGATCTTTCCATGATAATTTGTTATCAACAGTTACTCCTAGAAACTTGATAGAAGATACAGATTCCAGTAAAGTTTCTCCAAAATATATATTAAGGGGTAAAACATTTATAGAATTTCTGAACAGCATATGTTTTGTTTTTTGAAAATTAATCGATAATTTATTAGCTCGTATCCATTGTAAAACCATATTCACTTCATTATTTACTATTTTAGCAAGTGAAAGGGGATCTTTGTGAGAAAAAATAGATTTGTATCATCAGCGAAAAGAACGAATGATAAAATGTCAGATGATCTGGAGAAATCATTAATGTATATGATAAATAATAATGGACCAAGTAGACTTCCTTGTGGCACTACACATGTTATGCTACATAATTCAGATGACTGGTCATTCAAGTAAATGAATTGTTTGCGGTTAGAAAGATAGCTCCTGAACCACTCCAAGGCCATCCCACGAACACCATAATGAGCAAGTTTATAAAGTAAAATGTCCTATCTTATCTTATCTTATGCTATCTTAATCGCAAAGAAGGAACAAACATAAAAAAGCGTATCTCATATGAATTGGAATGTTGGAATGTTGGAATGGTAGATGCCCTCAATGACTGTTGGTGTCCATGTCCGAAGAACCCCATGGAATGCCGGTCCCAGGGCGTATCCAGGGGAGGGGGCCCGGGCCCTCCTCCCCTGGCAAAAAGAGAAGACATCAAAAAATGCTGATGACCTTTGGAATGTATGGAGGGGGGGGGGGGGGGGGGGTGCAGGTATATATTTATCATTTATCACCTCTAGACAAGTCTGTAGATATAGCAGAGTTATCCCGCCATAGTCGGAGTGCTTCGCGACATCGGGCCTGGTCCTCCTTGTCCTATACGTGAGCCAGGGAGGGGTAGTAAAGGGTGTGGCTCTGTTTTGATCCGATCAGCTTTTGCCTTTCCACAAAGTATTGTGGATCCTCTAGTTTGAGTCCCATAGCCATGCCCTCCATTACTCTGTTATGAAGAATGGTTGATTGAAGAGGTCTGACATGACTCTCTTGAATTCAGGAGTTTATTCAAAGGTCCTCGTCTTGATAAGGTCTGTGTCCGGGGGGGGGGGGGGGGGACTCTCAGTATATGGTGTGCGGTGGGTATGTGCCGCGGAGAAGACCCTCATTTTTACACTCAAATTTCCGTTCCAAAGCATTCCATTTTTCTTGTTGAGAAAGAGAAGAGAGAAAACCGTTCCAAAGCACCGCTTTTTCTTTTTCGTTCCGTCGTTCCGGCCCGTTTCGAAGAATATCATTTTTGTTGAAAAGTTGAACCGAGTTTTCCCCATTGTTTCCAATCCGGTTCCAATCCACCCCAGGGAATTAAGTTTTCATCCATTCTGAGAGCATGCAGCGAATTAATCCCGCTTATATGAATGCACACACCTTAGACATGACACACAGCGTACCCCCTCCCACAGCGGGGGGGATCTGTGTTCTGTTGCTGTGCTACAAAATTATTGAATGCTTCCTCCACATCTTTGAAAGGCCTGTCTGGATTCAACCCGTCTCTTTCCATCTGGACATCTGGGCTCACATACTTCATTTTTGTCTCCAGTGTGGAAGAAGAAGAACTATTTCGAATACGCAAAGGCATCATTGATCTTTTGAGCTGGAATCCCGAAATTCTTCAAGTATAGGAAGCCATGCAGTGGTAGTGACATCTTGATGTATATCGTCAATCAGCTTCTGAAATCCTTCTGGATGTTGGCGCTCACGATCTAAGCTGTAGGCTGGAAAAAAAATTTATGATGACTAATAGTTATTAATTGCAGACATATCTGGGCTGCCTGTGTTGATACTTTGGTAAACTTGATAGGCTTTTTAGGTTTGTCAATCATTTCCAGATGCCTCCTCCTTCCTTCGATTTGTCAGTTGTCAAAGAGCATTAATATAGTGTAGAACATTCGTTGAGTAAACATTGAATAAATATATTTATGTACAAAATTGTTTGCATTGAATCTGTTATTTTCTATAAATTTTGCCGTTTCTGCATTTTGCAGTAAGAGTAAGGTATTAAAGAAACCTCAACATTGCGCCATCCCTTAAGTCTCGTCGTTTGTACTTTCGTCATTGTCTGTAAAACGAAATGAAGAAAGAACATGAAAGAAAATGAATAAATAAAACTCTATCTGCGTTTGATTGTGTGTATCCGTGTGTAATTAAGTTTTTACAGACGTAAATTATATCAATCAAAATATGATTATTTACGTCTGGGACCGACCTTTAACGTTACCGACCGAAAGACGTGACTGAGATTCGAACCTGGGTCCGATCAGAGTCAGTTTGTAGGCAAATACAGAGAGCTACCCGCAGTCGTTACCGCTAAACAAACTCCTTATCCCCTGATGTGCCTGGTTACTTGCTTACAACTAATTGCGCATTGTCTTAGAAACGCTATAAGGATAAAGTTTTGCCATAATCACTTGATAAAGGCAGAGGAAATGTAGACAATTTATGACAGGAACAATATAACGTTGTATTAAAGCATGAATTGACTTTTGTTTATTTCATTTATATATACATGTATATATATGCATACATTTGTTTCCAATTACTTTTATAATTATTGTATCAGCCTTTTCACAGTTTAAACAAAGCAAGAGATTTCAGCCCGCCCTCAGTGTTGCGCTCCTTTCAACATGTAAATTATGTTTACGCATTTTATCGTTTGTTCGAGCATTTTGTTTTAAATCAATACCACCCCCATTGTTGTGGCTGGCTATAAATATGCAGGGTATGTTGCTGAAGGATTTATTTAACAGCACAATCGTTTGCCAGATCTGGATGCAACATCTTTCTACTGATCACTTGCTTCTGACATAATCGAACACACCACTTCGGATATATACATTTCTGGTAAGATTTATCATGGATAATTATCTCATATCCATCTAGTAATTTACGTATATCTAAGTGACTGTTCAATTCTTAAATAGTTTCACCTACATGTATACTTAAATTTTAATCTTCTCTCATAAAATGTTGAAGAATGATTTATTTTAGAGATGTATGTCCATAATTATGATTTGTAATATCGGGTTTTAAAAAGATTCATTAGAAGTAAGATTCTTTTTGAAAAATTTGATTTCTATTTCATTGGCACAATAATTAATAACTACTTTATTTCGCTTTAAAACCTTCGATGGAAAGTAAATGATTCATGTCGTCAATCTCGTCAACTTTGGCTATTCTCTTTAGGAAATTAATACCTATGGACAAGGAGAAAGCAGGGGCCTGGGAACGATTTTGTTACTGGGTGTGCTGTGAGCCAAAAAAAAGGTCCTCAGCATTTCAGTGTCTCTTTTTAAGTCCCAAAATCTCTGACAAGCCAAAAAAAAAAGGTCCTCAGCGTTTTAGGCCCTCTTTTTAACTACTTCTAGGGGGTGCGGTACACCCCTCAAAAAGTGTGCACCCTGCGCCCCCGGCTCCCAGGCCCCTGGGAGAAAGCCGTGTCTTTTAATTGTTTTCATGGTAAAGTCGAAAAATTCGTTTGACAAGTTCTTTCCCAGCGAATACAAAAAGTTCTTGGGATGTAAATAGACGTTCTATAATCCTGTAATCTCCACAGGACATCCTGCGAACGTCTCAAACGTCTCAAATTAAAAAAGATAAAATATAAAGGTCCAATAACGTCTGTTTCCTTTTTATTTAAACATGCATGACTATTTTGCATGTTTTCTGTAGTGTTCCTATATCAAATCGAAATATGAATGTAGCATGGAGTGCAGTTATATGAAACGAATTCATGAGGTTTGTGATTCGCAGACATGATCTTTAACCTTTTGAGTTATGTGTTCTTGCAGGAAACCTACTTACACAAGTTTTCTGATGGATTCGCGCGTGTTATAATCCAAGCCACCCGATGGTTCATAGTATTAACCATAGTAAGTTGTAGGCTATCCATTCCTTGTTTTATCCTT